>JASCZI010151057.1:186863-198690 GCA_036250425.1 Stylosanthes scabra | reverse complement strand
ACATATATATATATATATATATATATATATATATATATATATATATATATATATATATATATATATAACATTAAATCTAGAGTTGAGCGGAAATAGTTAATTATTACCTCAATAGTTGTTGTATTACCAATGACAAGTACAATGTGCAACATCATAAACCCTAAAAGACTGATTGAGAAAGCCAAGTTCAAAACTGCATGCATAGAGCATACAACAATTATGATCATGAATAAGAACAAATCAGTAATTATATATACATATATATGTCAAGAACTTACCAAATGTAACAAAAGACAGAATAATGGTTGTTGCCGAACCAGAAATCACTTCATCATCAGTGAAGAATGCCATAAAATATGGTAATAATGAGACAGTGACAAGTGTTGACCCAAGAAATGTGTAAAACTGTATGGGGAGAAAAGTAATAATACAAAGGCATTACTAATCTTAATTTTCTTCTGATATTGTGGCGAGATATTTTTTTTCCAAAAAATTAAACTGAGAGGAGACATATGAATATATGGTTATATTTATAATATGTTGTTCATGTATAATAGTTTTTTTTAAGTGCCATGTGCTAATTTTTTTTTCAACGATAATGATTGAATTCTAAATAATCTTTTAGTAGTAAAATTTCTCATATCATATTATACTAAAACTATTTTCTCCAAAAAATTAAACTAATAAAAAATATATGAATATTTTATCTCTAACAAATAAGTATTTTTTTAATACAATTTCTATTAGTAACAACTAATAGCATAGATATATATATTAGAAAAAAATTTGATAATCATGATTTAATAATCATAAGTAGTTATAATTTTTTTATTTTAATTTTTTTATTTATAAATTATTATTGAATTAAATATATAATATAATATTATATGTTACAAATTATAGATATTAAACTAATTCTAATAATTTTGAATTATAACTACCAATTATCGCTCGGATAGCATTTAGATGAAGTAGTATATATAATTTACTTTCCAAGACATGGTTACATACCACAAAAAGAAGAAAATACTTGTAGTTCATTGCACCCACACAATTTACAACCCAAATGCAATGGTGGTCCATCTTTAGAATGCACCTCCCACCTAATAATTAAAACCATTGTCTAACTATTATTAACTTCACATCACATGAAAATATATGCAAATTTCTTCAGATATATATGTATATAACAACTGAAAAAGAAAATGAAAAAACTCACAGAGAGAACAGTGATGACAACGAGGAGGTTTGAAGTGATTACACTTGCGACAAAACCGTATTTTAGGATGTTGTGGGTGGCCATCATCATCAAATACAGACTCCGCCAACAAATCTGCACGATCGTCACTGATAATACCTTTTTCCATATCAAATTTTGGTGTCCAATTCAAAGGCACATACCCAGGTTCCGTAAACACAACAGAGAAGTAGCTCCATAACATCATCGCCAGCTACACACGCAATGAACTTACTGAAATAATTACATTTCATCATATCATTCATGCCTTTATAGTAGTTAATTTAATACTAATCTACCTACCATATAATTTTCTTTTATGGGTAGTATCCAGAGACGGACTACCATATAATTTAATACTCCAATTCTAAAACGCTACATAACCAACAAAATTGATTAATTTTAGTTGTAACCAGGAAACTTTTACACCCACAAATTATATAATTTACACATATACTTATTATCTTTTACACACGTATTTATTATATTTTATACACTCATATTTTTATTTTTACATTAGTTGGTTATATTTGTTAGTTATACACTAAATTAAATTTGCTCGCGTTAATTTTTTCCGTTTTGATAGTTAAGTAATAGAAGAAAATAATTAATTTCGATAACTATGCAGAATTTCTTCTTGTAAAATTGGGCCAAGCTAGATAGATAATAAATAATTAATTAAATGATATAATATGATAATACCAAAGCATGAAAAAGGAGAAGGATAAGGAGAGCGGTTATGGAACCATGGAGGAGGGCAGGGCCGTAATTAGCAACAACAAGGGCATAATAGGTTAGGGCAGCAAGGCATAGGACAATGGCGATCATGATTGAACCCAGGCAACGTAGCCATGTACACAACTTGAATACGTTCCATGTCATCGTCGTCATCTTCATCATCCTCAACCCTTCTCCTCTTGCCTCTTCTCTCGATCTGCTTATCTCCATTGAATAATAAGGATGATGTTGCAACCCAAACCATGAAATTTGGAACACCAAGATAATGTTTCAAATTAAATCAAGAGTTGCTTTGATTTTGAGTTTTTCATTTGTTTGATTGGTTTGGGGGATGGAGCAGTGTTTTTAATGGGATTATTATTATTGTGGTTTTATTTGGGGGATTGTTCTTATATGGTTATTATGAATATGAATATGAATGTTGTTTTCAGAATGCATGCAGGATTGTAAAAACATGCTGGGGGGAGAAATAACTAAACTAAAATCATTAAAAAACTTCAATTGCTAAATCTTATTTACATTTATATATCTATAGGTATCGTAACAAATGAACAAATAAAAGTTAGCCGATAATTAAGATGTAACTTATTAAACTTAGTTTTATAGAAAAAAAACAACAACAATCAACTAATAATAATTATAAGGGTAAAGTATGGTTTACGTTCCTAACGTTTGCAAAAAATTTTAAAAATATCTCTAACGTTTAATTTGATTCAATTTTACTCCTAATATTTTCAATTAGTTTCAATTTTATTCCTAACGTTATTTATTCTATACTAAATAAAAGACTAATAAAAATTCATTTCGATGTTATTTTTTATACTATTTGATATGAAAATAATTTTTTATTTAGCATCAAAATAAATAATTTGATTGAATTTGATTGGTTAAAATATGTGACATTATCAAAATATTTTTTGGCGACTAATTTGAATACGAATTTAATTTCGATGCACTATCAATCTAAGGATGTTTTACACATGTATTTAATTACGTAGTGTCACGTTAACAAAAATATTTTTCTTTTCTTTTGATTCCGTGATTGGTGATTCAAAAAAACGGATATGATTGTATGATTGTGTAAAACCTCAGTTGATTAAAATTAAACTCTTTGAATATATATTAAAATAATGTATATTTACAATTTTTACTTTATTTTAAGTATTATAAAAAAATAATTAAAAGAATAAATTAGTCATCATTTGTAAAATGCCTTTTTAAGTCTCCAATCCACAAATTAAATTCATTTTATACAAAAAAAAAAAAAAAAACAATCATTTTATGAGTGGCCCAATAATTTCATTGGGTAGTGGTAAAGTTGTTGTTCCCCGGTTCCCGGTCTCCGGTTCCCTATTCCCCAGTTCCGGTCCACGACCTCGTCCTGAACCGGTCCATCGCTATTATTCCTTCTTCTCTCTCTTCTGCGAAATTTCGTTTCCGTTCAATTCCATTTTCGTCCCTCCTCAACACAACGACCTCTTCCCCCTTCAATGCTCTCCGCAATTGAACACGTCGTCGTCCTTTCAACATTCATTCGTATACTTCTCCTCCTTTTCTACGCGATCTTCACATTTCGCTTTAAATAAATCTATCAATGTATATATCTTCATTGCAATTTAAGAAACTATTCTTCTTCTTCTTCTTCTTCTCTCTTTTTTGTATCACAGTCTGATCAGGTTTCCGGTTAATCGCCGATCTGCCTCTGATTTCTGCTCTCATCGTTGCGGTTTCTTCTTTATGCGGGGTTTGGGGGCACAGAGACTGAGGGTAACTCAACAATCACCATCATCATTCAATTCACAATGTCTATGTCAGATTCTGATTCCTCATCTTATGCCGCCGATTACAAAAACTTCAAACAAATCAGTCGCGAGCGTAAGCCCCTCTCTCTTCATAAAAATATTATAATGATTTTAGATTCGTTTCCATGATCGATTTGGTGTTAGAGTTCTCAACTCTATCAAAGTTTCTGAGAATGCTAAAAGATTACTCTGTGCTTGTGCATTTCCTCTTTTTGCCGACATTGGTTATGATCTCAGTGAATACAATGTATTTTGTGTTTTGGCGCATGAATGCTTGAATGGTTTTCGTTTGGGGGATTTTTTTATTAGCTAAATGACAAAAAACACCCTTTTGAAGTGAATGCAAGCAAGTTAACGCCTTAAAACTTGAAGCTTGCCGGCAATGGCACCGGTTTCTGGAGATAATAAACAGAGTTAGTTGCTTTCGGAGGGAATTCTATGGCGTTTTGCCCAATGGGTAGTGAAATCTGAGTTTAATTATGGTCTGTTGGGATAATGTTTTTCCATGCTGAATGAAGAAACTAATTGTGAAGGATATCATGTCACAATGGATATGTTTTAGACCATTGTGTTTGAATACATTGTTATAGCATCTGTGGATTCCTACAGATATATGGCTGGCAGAGATTTTTGCAGTTATGATGTTTAAAAGAGGAACTAGCTACTGCAGTACTGCTTCTGTTATTTGAGGAAATCTATAGTTCATTTCGAGCTCGAGCTCCCTTCTCATGGAAATTCTAGTGGCAGCACAGTTCTTAATTTCTTTGGTCTACTAAGTTTGTCCTCTTGATTGGTGGATATTAGGATGTCGAGTTTATTCCTCTTCTAGCTCCATGTAATAGTGATTCAACAAAATTTTACGTTGGCTGTTGAAGCCCTAAGACAACCCTCGCTTTTTCTATGGGCTTGGGACTGATTATGTAAACATAGGTAGAGTTTAGCTGCCAAATATAAATGATGCAGGCTATTTGTTATCTTTTGGTCAATGTGGTAATTATTAATTAAGTTTGGAGAACCTTCCTGTAACATCATAGAGGTTCTGCAAAAGCTTATGAGTGGAATTTTTTTTTTCCCTCGGTAGTGTACTATGCATACTATATTATTCCGTGGTGCCCCTTGGATGGAGAATAGTTATAGAACTTCAGGGTAATTTATAGAAGTTAGCTTTGTTGGGATAAAGTGGTCTTCCTAGGTTCATAGTTCATGATTTTGGAGGACTCTCTCTACCAGATATGTAAAGAGACTGCATTATTTTGTCCTAACCGTTAGCAGATACACTGATTTGAAAATGTATTTAATAGTTTATAGTTAAAGTGGTAAATTCTTCAGCTAGTCATTAGCAATGGATTCTTTCAATTTCCCTTCCTAACATTTTGGTCATACATTTGCTAAAAGAGTTAACCCTGTGCATTTGCTTTCTGATCTGATCATCCAGTTTAATATATATGAACTAAAACTGTCTCCAGGATTATTACATGAGATGCTCAGGTCAGCGAAAACTGGGGATTCAAAATCAACATGGAAGGTACAAAATGCCTTAAATCTCATAAATTCTGTCACTGGTTTTTCAATTGCATGATAGGGGAAACTGGAGTTACCCTTCTATCCATCATTCTTTTTTATAATTTTTTTAATCTTCTCTTCTGTGTATTTTACTTGTTAAATCATGTTTCTGGAGTTCTGCTTTGTTCATTTATTGGATATATGGCTAGATGTTGCATCCTGAATGTCTCATTCAGCAAGTAGCCCAAGGAAATGGGATCACTCATCATTATGGACTTTTTATCAATTTTTTCTGCATATATGTACTATTACTAAATATTAAACCAGCACCAAAGTTTGTTTACCCTTGTTTCATTGGTTGATTGCCTGCAGGTATTAATAATGGACAAACTTACTGTCAAGATAATGTCTCACTCTTGCAAGATGGCTGATATAACTGATGAAGGTGTTTCATGTAAGAATCACTAGGTTGATTTTGGGGCTTTTACTTTTCCTCTTTCTGCTTTCTTTTTAATCCTTTCTGTTTTTGTTGATAAGCTTCTTCTCCAATTGAGAAAAATTCTAATATCCACATCAATGAATTTTTTTCATTACTTCTCTTTGGTTTATGGTTTTATCAAAAGAATAAAGGGACAAAAAAAAAGAAAAAGAAGGTTGTGGTAGTGCATAGTGGAACTCCCAGAAAGATTTGGGAGCTGGTCCTGAGTTTGGAATTTTCTTTTTTTGTCTCTCTTGTGGGGGTACAAGAGAAGGTGACTAAAATTATTTTGGTAGCGTCTGTATTTTTCACAACCAGTTCTATTTGTTGCATGGAATGAGATTTTGCTGTTCTTTTTTGTAGTGGTGGAAGACATATACAAACGAAGGCAGCCATTGCCCACCATGGATGCTATATACTTCATCCAGCCAACTAGAGAGAAGTACATATCCTCTTTGTTATGCTTGTGCCATATGCAATGAACTATCTTGCATCAACTTGAGAATGTTCCTAGATTAATGCGTAATTCTATAAGTAAAGGCTGATTTGTTGGCACTGTGTCATAGTTGCTTTTACATAATTTGTTAGTTCTACTGGAAAAACTAAGGTCTTTTGCTGAAGAATAATTATTCTGTACAATTTTGGCTACATGTTACATTTAGCTTCGTTGGTCATTCTAACTAATCTGTGCTGTCAAGTTTTATGGATATTGTCTGTAATTATTGATTGTCTCTTCTCATTTCTCTTGACAGCGTAATTATGTTTTTGTCAGACATGTCTGGGAGGAAACCCTTATACAGGAAGTATGAGTTTTTATATTATCTCATATCTGTGCAATTTCATCTTGACTTCCACAATTGGTTTTCAAGGATGTTTTGTTCTATGCTTTTGTAGGGCATTTGTTTTTTTTAGTTCATCTATTTCCAAAGAATTGGTTATGGAGATAAAGAAAGATGCATTGGTGTTGCCTCGTATAGGTGCTTTAAGGGAGGTGAATATTCTTTATTTTAGTATCTATATATTGCACCTGAATTGATATTTGATGCCAAACAATGCTGTATTTTTGCTGATTTTTTCTTTCTCTACTAACTTGACATACTGCAGATGAATTTGGAGTATTTTGCCATAGACAGTCAGGTACGTTCTACTACATTTCACTTGCTGGTTGTCATACTACATGTCAGCTCATACTCATTTTTTACTTTGCTTTACTGTTAGCTTTAGTATATTTCAGAACTTACGACATGTAGAAGCTTACTATGAGTTTGTCTGCTTCTAGTTCATGTAACCATGGAAGAGACTTGAGAATTAGGTGATGGATCGATATGTTCTATTGTTCTTCCAATTAAGTTCATGTTAATTGGGGAAAAAGAAACCTCTCCAGGTAAAAATTAAACAAACAAGAACATAGCTGTGGCTGGATCTGCGATATTTGGGGCCTATTATCTAACAGGATTAAAGCGATGTGTTCTCCCAGAAGTAAAATATGAAACAGTTATAATGTGTGATTTGTATGTGTGTATATTAACTAAAGGCTCTATACAGGGTAAAATTTTAAGGTGTTTGTTTGAGCTTTTTTACAAAAAATAATAATAATAATAATAAATCATCAAAAGATAGGTGTAAAAATGATTAATAATGAGGTAAGATTAAAAGAAGGGAAAATTAAAATCCACAAAATGCTGTTCCTGCGTTTCTTTCATAAGTTAGAAAGCTTTTTTCTGATAAAATAACAACCATGCATTTCCAACTAGGTGAAGTCAGGTTCTAAAAAGAAGGTAGCTCTGCAAGTTTACCACCTTGTGGGGTTTGTGGAGGATATATATATGTAACCTTACCTCCAGAAGCAGAAATGCTTTTGCCAGTATTTGAATGTGACATAAGGAAACATCTTTATCATTGACTTATCCTTAAAAAAATAATCCCTAACATAAGGGTATATAAAGGGCTTTTTTTTAACTTCACAAATGCACACATCCATTCCAGGCTAGACATTGTTCTTTATGATTTTATCATACCACACTAACTAAAAAAGAAAGTAATATGAAGAGCTACATTATTGGAACACAATTCATGAAATTTATTTATGGAGGTTGCTTCTGTTGAGACAAATATCAACGTTCAAATATGCTAATTAGGTATTGATTAATAGTTTTAATTTCTTTATTGTCTGGCATTTTGAGTATATGGGTCATTCTCTGACTTTTTAGTGATCTCATTTTTCTGGCTTGTAACTTTTATCAAATTGATGCAGGCTTTTGTCACCAATAATGAGAGAGCTTTTGAGGAGCTGTTTGGGGATGAGGAGAATCATCATAAAGCTGTTGCAACTTTAAATGTGATGGCTATGCGGATTGCCACGGTTTTTGCTTCATTAAGAGTATGTTGTTGATATAGTTTGATTCTCTGATAGGAAGACGAAAATTGTAGTCAATGTTCTTTAACTGAATCATATAAGTTTTTCTTAAGGAATTTCCTACGGTTCGCTTTCGTGCTGCCAAGTCTCTTGATGCAACCACGATGACTACTTTTCGTGATCTTATTCCGACAAAGCTTGCTGCTGGTGTCTGGGACTGTATCACGAAATATAAAAAAACTATACCTAATTTTCCTCAGACTGAGACCTGCGAGTTGCTCATCATCGATAGAACTATCGATCAGGTTTCTTATCTCCATGTTTTGGTCACAACATTGAACTTGTAATCTTAATTCAATTGACTGTATTATATTGCTTACAGCGAGGTTACCATTCTGGATGTAGATTGCTCCTGTGATCCATGAATGGACATATGATGCTATGTGCCATGATTTGCTGAATATGGATGGAAATAAATATGTCCATGAGGTATCTTCTAAAATTTATTTTTCATCCCCATTGCATATTTTCTGTTCACTCTCTTGTATATGAACACAAATCTATTTTATTCGTAAGGTTCCTGGAAAGAATGGTGGTTTACCTGAGAAAAAAGAGGTTCTTTTGGAAGATCACGATCCTATCTGGCTTGAGCTTCGTCATGCGCATATTGCAGATGTAAGTTCTGCTTTTAGTTTCTAATGCAGATGGTACTCTAGGCTTACAGTCAATGAGTCAAGTATCTAAGGTCATCTATGCTATATTACACTTATGACACATGATAACATTTTGATATTGATGCCCTTGCCAGGCTAGTGAACGGTTGCATGAAAAGATGACTAACTTCGTTTCAAAGAACAAAGCTGCACAAATCCAACATGGTTCAAGGTGAGAGAATCACCGATAATTTTCCGAGTTTTGATTAATATCACCGTAACATAGAAGTTTGTCGGTAATTGTATTAATGATACAATGAAAAAATTGAACATTTGCCTAATTCTGTAGTTCTTAGAAGTTCATAGCTTGGATCCTCAATTTTGTGTTTGACCAGGTTGGAAAGATTATGTTGTCTTGATGCCTGATGTTACTATTAAATATTATTATTTTGTCACTCCTCCATTACCCTAGACTACCACAAATAGTGTATCGCAACTGTTTCAAAATAACATATGAACTATGTGAATGTGTTATATGATTGTTCAGAACTTTTGTGGCTTTTATACTCAACTGGTCTTGGTCTACTTAACATCATGAAGCTAAAAATCCAGCAGACCAATCCTTGGATTTTCCTTTGCAAATTCACCCTTTGGAATGATTTACCAATACTACCTTCTACAATTTTCATGTTCAGTTGTAATTTTATCTAATATTAAGAATATTTATCTTGTATACCTGACATGTTTGGTTAAAAACTCCTCTGCTTTTTATATTTAAATTATTCAAATCTAAAATGTCCATGGACCATTTCTCCTAAAAATAGGTCTTGTATTGGGTGATGATACGAAATTGATCTTGTATTGCTAACATGCCTTTGAAGTGTGAACAATGCACAAACTAGTTCTATATTGTACTGAAAATGAATTGCACTCAATCACTTGATCCATAAAGTCTATTATAATATCATGTCAAGGATTGACTCTCCTAAAAGCTGAAGGTGTTAGGTGAAGGTATACAGTTGGTTTTGTATCTGTCATAAATCTTGGCTGTTGTGTAAAATGATCAAAGTTGTTAATTGGAAAATAAATCTAGGCATGTTTATTTCCTAGTTGAAAACAAGAAGAATGAGGAAAAAGAGGCAGTTTAGTTAGTTGGAGAAGAGAGTATTAAAATAGCTCCTTTGCCTTTTTTTTTTTGTGACACTCCTTTGCCTTCTATTTACAGTAGAAGAGCAAAAGAAAAGAGAGCTGAAAATGAAAATAGTGGGACCAGCTGATGTAGCAAATAGGATAGCTGGAAAAGTTAGTATGGAGGGCGTGAGTGAGGGATGAATTCTGATATAGGAGAGAGGGCTGAGAACATATATAAGAGTGTTGAAAGGAATCAGTAGGGTAAGGAAGGATTAAGGCTGGGTAGAGCCGTAGAGCCTTAGGAGAGTGGTAGCCTCTCTAATGCAACCGTGTTTACCTTTTAGTATTTTGCTCTTCCATGAATAAATCAGAGAACTGGAGACTATCAACCTGGTATCTTCCAGCTCCTCTGTTTCTTGTCCATTCTCTCTTCTACTCTCCCCTCTACTCCTTCTTCCATATTCTGTATTACCTTTCTTACACTCTCTGTTATTATTCTGTGTTCTTGCCTAATCCTAATGTTTGTGGCACCAAGCTCTTACATATACCTGTTTAGTAAAGAGTAAATCTGGAATCTATGGTAATTTTTATTCATTCATCTAGTCAGGGTCATCATTAACTTGACACAACTTTGGATTTCTTGTATAGAGGAAATGGTGAAATTTCAACAAGGGACATACAGAAGATGGTGCAAGCACTTCCACAATACAGTGAACAAATCGACAAGCTTTCCCTCCATGTAGAGGTTAGTTCTTTTGTACAGCAATCTACCTAGAAGAGGCCTTCTAACATATGTTAAAATCTTCAAGGAAATTCTTACTGTCTGGTAATAGTATAATACAGATCATAATCAAACCAACTGTGTCCAATGTATCATTGAGTATTTAATATCATACTAGAAGAAAAAGTGAGCCTATCATTATTTAAAACTTTGATGATTCATTTGTATTTTTCCATGTATGAAGTATTGTCTAATTAAAAATTACTATACATTTGAATATTGGTCATATTATTTAAAATATGGATATCCACTCAGAAGTTCAGTTGCTTCCATCGTGATTCTTGCCAGTGATTTAATAAATGATCTTGTGTTTAAACTCATCACATATTTCTGAAGCTTGTTCTTTCTTCAACAATTGGTTGACGTTATTAGAGTTTGAGTTCCTTTTACTGTGTACATGAATTAATTATGATATTGAAGTTGCTTAACATAATGGGTTTTGTGTTTACCACTATGCACTTTTTCATCCAGATTGCTGGTAAAATTAATAGAATCATTAGGGAGTCAGGGCTTCGGGAAATTGGACAGCTGGAGCAAAATCTAGTTTTTGGGGATGCAGGTGTGAAAGATGTGATCAAATTTTTGACCGCAAATGAAGTGAGTAATTCTAACTTCTAAGATTGGAAAAGAAAGAGATACATAGTCACATAGTCAAGGCACATATGAATAAGAGAAAGCTGTCTTGTGCAAAATTAGAACTGAAACTTCTGCTTTTTTCTTTGGTTAAATTTCATCTCAATTGCTATTCTTATGCAGGATGCTATCCGTGAAAATAAGTTGCGCTTGTTAATGATTCTCGCAGCCATTTATCCTGAGAAATTTGAGGGAGAAACTGGTCTAAATTTGATGAAGGTGTAGTTTTCGTAGACTTGGTTCCAGCCACATTACCACATAGTGTTCATTTAAAATCTTAAGGAAGAAATTTTGTGATCTTTTCCCTAACTCCTGTATTGGTGGCCTGTCATGTTTTTATCCTTAAAATGCTTTCAGGTAGCAAGGTTGACAAATGAAGATATGATTGCCATAAATAATTTGAGAATGCTTGTGGGACAGCCTGAAACCAAAAAGACTTCAACTGGTGCATTTGCTCTTAAATTTGATATTAAGGTAACAGTAACTTATAGTACAAAAATATGGTTTTTCAATGC
>JASCZI010151057.1:173965-186853 GCA_036250425.1 Stylosanthes scabra | reverse complement strand
GAAACGTGCTTCTTTAAGTTGTCAGAAAAAGCGTGCTGCAAGGAAAGATCGTGCTGGTGAAGAAGAGACATGGCAGCTGTCACGCTTTTATCCCATATTAGAGGTACAAATTAGGTGAATACAATTTTCAGGCATTAAATTTATATTAACTATTAACTATTAATTTTTTAAAAATTTCATTAGACGGGTAGTCTAGATAAGTCAACGGGTAAACAAATTTCTCACTTCTTTCCTGATTTGATTTTGAACATTGCATAAAGGATAAGTTTGAGGTTTTTTTTCTTCCCCTTTGAATGTGTATATTTTTTCCAGTTATCTAAAGAAACATGTAATAATGTTACTTTCTATCCCTTTAAAAAATATAAAACGGAAATAAAAATAAAAATTAGAGGGTACTCACTACGCAGTTGCTTGCTACATCTTTTAATCTCATTGCAAGGGAAAAAGAGGCAAACTTCATTTTTTTTTTATTACCATGAAATTTTTAATCTAAAAAATATTTACCATAATTCAAGAATTTGATTATGAAGCTTTTTAGATCCTCATATGTGATGAGTAGATGATCCATCGTTCAGGAACTCATTGAAAAAGTCAGCAAAAATGAATTGTCCAAGGAGGACTATCCATGTTTAAATGACCCAGGTCCAACTATCCATGGTTCTTCACCTTATGCTCAGTTACATCAAAATCCTCCTGCTCATTCAATGAGGTCAAGACGCACACCAACTTGGGCTCGACCTCGAGGCTCTGATGATGGATATTCAAGGTTTTACTTTCTTTCCCCTGTCCGTTAAAAATCCATGATATAATAAATGCTTTTAATCATGTTAGTTTATCCAAAAACCTGGTGTACTTAGCCCGTGGTTACCGTGTTACTAATCCTCCTCGCTTATTTGCATTGACTTGCATAAACTTGCCATTATGTAGGTAATTTGTAGGACCATGATGCATCAGATGAAGTTGCCAATTGTGACCTATCATTTCAAAATATTCATTTAATTTTCTTCTTTTCCTGCTGTCACAGTGATTCGGTGCTCAAACACTCATCCAGTGATTTCAAGAAGATGGGGCAGCGGATATTTATATTCATTGTTGGTGGAGCAACCAGATCTGAGGTCTGAATGATATTTTTTATTTGATGGAATGAGGATTGTCATATTTAATCACTTTCCATCTTTTCTGTTCTGATATATTGTTTTTAAATCTTCAGCTTCGGGCTTGCCACAAGCTTACCGGTAAGCTGAGGAGGGAAGTTATTCTAGGATCAACAAGTCTCGATGATCCTGCAACATTTATTACGGTATTGAATCCACCCCCACGTTTTTATCCTTATTTTAAATTCAGCTGTGCTCCCTAAATTGCAACGCACCTGAACCATCGTTGCAAAATATCTGTTGTTTTATTGCAGAAATTGAAGTTGCTAACGGCACAAGAACTTTCATTGGATGATCTTCTGATATGATGATGGTATGGGCTTGGAAAGTGAAAGATGAGATTCTAGTTGTCAAATATATGTTGTATTCATATAGTTTAATCATGTCAATATAGCAAATTCTTTGAACAGCCAAGCCGCTGAATGACAAATTGTGCATATCCTAGGAATTCTTCATTGGTTAACGGTTTAGAGACGAATTTTCCTTTTTTTTTTCCCCTTATTTAATATAAATGTTTCTGGCAAGAGACTCATCCAAATTAGGAAGTAATGAAGTTGTAAGCAAACTTGTCTGGAGAGAGAGATGCGGAGAATTGTAATTCTAAACAAGAACACCTTGTTTTCCATGGAAATGCTGTTTGAGAAGAATTGGTTGTACCGAATATAAAGCAGAGAGTGAGTTGGTATGAAATCAATTAATATTTTGCTTCATTTTGAAAGCAAGGGAAAACATAGTGTTCGGTAAACATTTTTTTTTTTAAAGTAAAGAGATCCGTGAAGTCAGAAAGTGAGAGTTCAATCACTATTGAAATCGTGAGATAAACTCTCTTGATTTAAGTATTGCTGGCTCTTTTACTAATTTCTTCGCTCTAGATGACATTGATCTGTTAATCTACTTGGGAATGTTGGTCTACCATGTTCACCTATCTTTTTTAAGATCATATATCATTGTATCAACATGAGAGCTATAGGCCATTTAAACTGCCAAACATTTCAGAAATAAATGTAGTTATCTGGTTCCAAAGCCTTGTCTAAATATCAAATAAATTCATGGAATTTAGTACGCCTTTATTGAGCAAAAATGTAAAATAAAGTTGGCTTTACATAATTTTCGATATTCGGAGGTTTAGGTTTTACTAACATGGAAAGAAATTGCTATAGGTTATGTTTTTGGATTTTAAAAGTCAACACAACATGCTATAGGTTCTAATGAGTTATTCCTCGTTGAGAGTTTATATCAGTTCATGCTTATTTAATGAGTTACAATTTTTGGCAAAATTTGAATATGAGAGCAGGAGTATAAGTTTAGTGAGAGACATTCAAATCAACAAATAAATCCGACCTTAGCTCAGTTGGTAGAGCGGAGGACTGTAGTGGGTTAACCAACAGATAATCCTTAGGTCGCTGGTTCGAATCCGGCAGGTCGGAAAATTTTTAATCACTTCGTTTCTGAGCTTGATAATTTTTTAAGAGTATGCACTTCATGTGCGAGCTTTATGTTCCTTCGTCCTTTTTTGTGTAGCAAAAAATATCTATTATGTGCAAGCTTCGGTTTTAGCTTTTTTACATGATTGGGATTTGAGAGCGGTAATGTTTGAGAGGGAATTGTAGAATTTGGTAACAAAATGAGCATCTTGATAGGGAGGGAGTTTTTCAACCACGAAAGAAAGAAGAAGGTTGTTGCAACGCTCCTACACTGATACACCTGCTGACTGCTGTTCTTTTTTTCTAAACTTCAAATCAATAAGAATGATTTAAAAAAAAAAATCGCCCACCGTGGGGCTCGAATCCACGACCACAAGGTTAAGAGCCTAGCGCTCTACCGACTGAGCTAGACGGGCACATTTGTTTATGGAAATTGTTTGTATGATATATAAAAGCAAACATTGTTATATCCCAAAGATTATATTTCTACTGTATAAAATAATAGAGAATGACCCAGAAACATTATTGAGAGTTGAGACCAAGTAGCAATCAACAATTTAGTATGTGCTGATTACTCCTACATCTTGTGATATTATTAATTCACTTAGCAAATTCATTCACTTTTATAAATTCCATTCTAAATCTATTTGGTATAATCATATATATTAAATATTAACTAGACTTCACCATTACTTTCTACTAAACACTAATTTAAAAACATAAATTAAAACAAAAAAGTTGAAAATTCTAAAATTTAAGAAAGAAAATCACCCATAACCCCATTCAAATTTCTTAGATTAACACAAGTAATTAAAAATAGAGGAATATTATTAGAATTATAAATAATAATACACCCTATTTTCATCGAAAAGGAGTCATAATATCACTCTAATTAGTTAGAGTAAAACTCACGTCTCAGAGGAGGAATTGAATTCCCTTTTGGTGTTTCAAATTTTGCAATCTAAACCCAAAAGATTACAACAAAAGAATGAAATTCCTCCCCAACCCTTTCTCCTAACACAAAATAACAATTTGTAAAGGCCACTCTCTTAATTAATTAGCCTCCCACCCTTAAAGCTAACAAATAAATTAAAAGACGTCTATTTTACCACCATGACTGTCACATGAAATCTGAACCTACAGGATGATCATTTTTCCGGTTTAGTCAGATTTCTTGTATGATCCTTCCTTCAACTTGAATCAATACACATAGCAACAGTAAAAAAAAATTGTCAATAGTTGCAACTTGTATGCCTAAATAAATTCAGTGCAAAAAAATTATATTTTTTCATGTATTTTCTTTTATCTCATTTAAATAATATAAGTAAGAAATCACACTTGCAGCAACAATTGAAAGAAAGAAAAAAAAATTGAGAGCATTTTTTTTCTAAAGCTATAAGTAAAACATAGAATTGTTGGAAAATTATACCTTGAGCATTTTCTTCTGATAACGATAACCCTGTAGCATTAAAGAAAACAAAATTAGTGAATCAATCTCACATGGGTAAAAAAAATAAAGATACGTATGTATCATAAAATAATATTCCAAAATCATTATCTAACCTTGTCAGTTCCATAGATATAATCACAGTACGTAAAAACTGAAGCGAAATTGCTGTGACTTTGGCCTCCAACAAAATGATGGTAATCATGATGATCAGCACCACCATAAAATGGAATGAGCTTTGTGATAGCCCAGGGGAACTCATACCTACAAAGCAATGAGGTCAATGTCTTAGTGACAACACATTTAGGCCACCTCAATATTGCAACCAAGAATCTAGAGAAGAAATAAAAATAAGTAAGATGAATTCTAAAATATAAATATCAATTTTATCTGATATATTTTTTCATATATGTGTACATATATTGAGGATTAACGACTACTATTATATCTATATATCTCTGTACAGTTCTATATCTGTATAGTTTTATATTTATATGGAAGAAGACACCAACAAGTAAATGTCTAGAGGGAGTGTTGGATTATAAAGAGGCATGCATCATATCAAAATTTCTAAAGGTTGGTTGCCGCTCCAACGAGAAGAGAAGCTCGGAAGAAGTGAGTTATTGGCTTTTATACTTTGGAATATCAGGTTAAGCATAATAAAAATGTCTCTCTCACTTACTAGAAGGTGTGGTTTTTATTTTTTTATTTAAAAAAAAACTGGGAAAAAAGCACAAGATATAAAGGAAGGTGTAAGTTTAGTTTACCCTTTGTGCGTGTCAATGGCTTCAAGCTGGCGGGATGCTATCCATAACCAGAAGGTGATCAAGTGACAAGGGACAATTGCGGGGCCAAGAAAGGTTGGAATCCCAAGGAGAAGGATCTCTATCCAGTGTGCGTAGGGTGCAGCGTAGCCGATTGGAGCCTCGTACTCATGGTGCACCCTGTGAATGTTGTCGTACCCCCATCTGTTCACGTGCAGGAACCTGTGCAGCCAGTAGTTCGTGTAGTCCTCTATCAAGAAATACACGATCAGTTGCAAAACCACCTCCCACACCGACGGCAATGGCAGTCCCGTCCTGATCCCAACAATCTGCATATATGAAATTATTTATTAATTTTTAATTATTATTTTCACCTAAAAATAATTAATTAACTTCCCTCGACGACCACCCCAACTTTCGTTGGCTTGGATTTTGTGGGAATCAAAGAGGTACAGGCTGTTGTTGTTGATGTCAATGAAGAGAAATAAGGGAGTAGGGCCAGGCTGAAGATTAGGAACGGAAATTAAAGACGATAACTGCCTCGTGATTAGTCACATGGGTGCGTGGTTGAAACAAATTAAAGTATGTCCGCCACGGTGGGGTTTGACACTGACGTGGTGTATGTCAGTATCATACCCGGCGTGAACACGAAGGTACAACTGAAAATTAAGATCAACACCTAAAATGTGTATACGAGAGTTCTGATTGTACCTAAAAGTCTAAAACGCTTCCCATATTATTAATTACCATTTATTATAGCATAGTCATTTGTCATAGCACCAAATAATATCTCGACGAACAACATGTGCAGTACTCACCTAGGGACACATGGTATGCGTTTACGCTCCCAAAACTATGAGAATCTTTTCCCCCCACAAAAGATACCAAAACTATGATATGTGGTAACCTAGTACTCACGTATTACATAACTTTTCTTTCATTTGAAATCCCTGTGTATATTGTGCATGTGTTGGATATGTACAAGAATATTGACCAACGACGAATTGAGTTGGAAGCTTGAATTATTGTTAATTTAAAGAAAGAAAGAACGAAGAACTTAAAATTGGTTATACATTCTTGCTCGGCGTATATGATAGTAGGGCAGATAAGAATTAGTTGATACCTTGACGTACAAAGGATACGAAATGAATTGGAGGGGACCCACGATACAAAAAAACAAGAACATAACATCCTTGTAGCACCTGAACATCTCCTTGAAGGACAACCGAACCTTGGGCTGAATCTTGTGGGAATCAAATGGGTTGAGACGCTTTAACTCAATGAAGACCACCGGCAACGGTGCAAGTGAGAATACAAAGAAGAGGAGTGCGATGGTGTGACAATACACCATAAAATCCGGCATCTTGCCGGTATAGTTAAACCATAAGGTCTCCGCGGCCGTGAGGTTGCGGCCTAAGGCAACCTCCGCCTCTAAGAGGGTTGCATAGGGCAACATCGTAGCGACGGAGGCGGTGGTGGGAGATTGAGAATGATTATGAGTGCCTCTTTGTATGTATGTGTATGGAGAAAAGGGTTACGTGGTATACAGTTAACAGAGAGAAAGAAAGAAAGAGGGGGGAGAAAAGTGAGTATAAATAAACAAAAAAGATAAATAAAGCAAGAAACGTAATAAGAGGAGGAGGGAACGGGAGGGGTGTCTCATGAAGGGTTAATTTCGGTGCTCTTCTGGATAGAAGCAATGGTTTTAGTTTGCTTTGGTTGCTTGGTTCATGTTTTTTCGTAGGTCAATTCTATCGTACGTACAATGCATTTATTGGTGCTGTCTCTGTCTTCGACTGCTGCCTAAAACTTAACGAAAGACGTGGTGAGTTGTGAAATAGACAAGTGGGCAACGGAGTTGTGATGGTGTACGTACATATATATAGATAGACATATCATACATATTAAATATAAAATATATATCTAACTTAATTATTTTTAATAATTTTATATTTGAATATGTATTATAAATTAATGATTGATTTTTGGTGATTAATTTTATAATTTTGCTATATGTACACACAAACATATCATACACATAAACATGCCTCACTTGCATTCATGGCGCGTGAAATACACGCATTAAAAATCATTAGCTTCAACTCCCGCCTTTCCTTTGGAGCTTCCCCACCCATGTTTCCAAAACTTTTTTCTTCAAAAAAAGAAACCTTAAGACACGAAAAACACTCACCCACAAAACATGAAAACACTCACCCACAACCCACAATCTGCTCACCATCAGAAAATTTCTCTATTCCCTAACTTCTCTCTTATTCAAAACTCCATAAATGAGCAGAAGTTGAAGGCGTTTAACCACGAAGACGAATCGAGGTTAAATCCATTCTCTTCCACACTTGAGCAGAAATTGATCAAGCAGAGTCTCTATCCTATTCGAACTTCAAAAGGTAAATTGCTAGACATTTTTTACTACTCGAAATTAGGGTTATATTTTAGGGATTTTGATCATTTTAATTCGTTCCAATTGTTTGAGAACCTTGATTAATCAACATTTTAAATTCTGTTCAAGTGGAATTTAGGAAATTTGGATTTAAGTATGTAGCATTCTGTTCAAGATTAGTTTAGGGTTTTGCTAAACGTGGTTCGTAAAATTCTGCTCAAAATGGTTAAAGCTTTCTGCTCAAATTTGTTTATCATTGCCAAAATCTGCTCAAATAAGTCAATCATAATAAACTATGTGATTCTGCTCAAATCGTTTTGAATTTGTGCACTTATTGGTAACAAAATCTGAACATGAATTCATTGTGAGTGTTTGAAATCCTCAAAAAAAAAAAAGATTGCTATTACCAATTAAGATTCTGTTCAATTCAATTTCAAAATACTACTCAAAATTTCTAAATGATCATGTTATTTTGTCTTCTGTCCAAAATTCTGCTAAGATTTTGTATTCTGCTCATTTTAATGAGTTATATGTTCATATTCTGCTTTGGATGTGAGTGTTAGTGTTTGAAATCCCCCAAAATGCTTATTGATGTAGACCTTTTTTAATTCTGCTCAATTCCTATTGTAATTCTGCTAAAAAAAACTGATTTTGCTATATTCGTTGCCAACATTTGCTCATATTAGTCAATCATAAGAAAAATATGTGATTCTGCTCAAATCATTTTGAAGTTGTGCACTAATTGGTGACAAAATCTAAACAGGAATTAATTGTGGGTGTTTGAAATCCTAAAAAAAAAATGGATTTGCATGCTTAATTTGGTTTTGGATATTAGTTTTTGGGATGATTAGATATTGAATGATAAATTGTTAGTGTTCTGCTCAATTTGATTAAAAAATTCTGCTCAAATTGGACAAGCGTAAGTCCAATTCCAATTCGTGTATTAGCTTCTCATTGATTAATAATCGTTGCTAAATATGAAGTTCAAAATACAGGAGCAACTTCAAAAATTCAGGAATGAGATCATAAGTGAAATTCTCCTTAGCAAAAAGAACAAACTCATTGAAAAAGCAATACATGGGGCAATAGAGACAACCATCCACAAACCTTCGACTGCACTGCTAAGCCCATACGTTCAAGTGACAACGGAAGAATTGAACAAGCTTAAATGAGACAATGATTTGTGTTGGATGTATGAGTACATATTAGAAATGATCAAATTTGAACATTGTTTGTTTGTTTAACAAACTCGTTGATAAATTCCTAACAGTTATTGATATCATATTTTGAGCAGAATTTTCAATAGAGTTGATGAGAATCTAAAACAATTGATCGTTATCCATTTTTTTAGCAGAATTTTCTTAACAAACTGAGCAGAATTTTTAAAATATTTACCAACTTTAGTAGACTTACAAAAAATAAAACTGAGCAACGTTGTGACCCTTGAATTATGAATGTTATAGTTATGTTCATAAAGACATACATTGAATTGTGAAAAATGTAAAAACACTAAAAAAATTAAAAAATGAGCATAATTTAGAAAAGAAATGAGTAGAACAGTGTTGATGTCAATGAACATCTTATTTTCACCAACAGCGAGCGCAATGATTCTCAATCAAACAGCCTTGAATTCTCAACATTAACCTCAGACAAAACTTTCCTTTTCATCTTATTGGATGAACTTGCAATTTGTTTCTCCAAAGTAGAACTCAACCTTTTCCTCGAACGCCCTCTTGATCTAACACGTGTTGGGCTATGCAAATCATTCATCCCATCCAAGGAACCCTCTTGATGTGTTACACCCATTTTAACTTCTTTCTCTTTGGCTTTAAAATCAACCATCTCATCATATGCCTTATCATACGCACGGTGAAGAATCGCAGCCAAACCTTTACTTTCAAATCCAAATTCACACATTTCAATTGAACGAGAAAGCAATCCTTTGTATATCACTCCTCTCTCATCCAAAACTGGAATTCAGATCATGATTGATGTTGAGCAGAATTTTAAATTAGAATGAGCAGAATACATAATTGTCATCAAAAAAGAAAAACTAAAATCAAATTGAATAAAAACGCATTCAAGAAACTAAGAAGTTCAAACAGAACCCTAAATCAACAATGACAAGTAATTGAAAAATCATTAACCTGCATTTCCTCTTCCAATTGCCCTTCCTCATGGATGGAATTCAGATCCTGATTAAAAATGAGCAGAATTTTGAATTAGAATGAGCAGAATCCTTAAATGTCCTCAACAAAAAAAATTTGAGCAGAATTTAGAAATAGAATGAGCAGAATTATGTTTACTCAATAAACAAAAACTAGAATCAAATGAATCTAACAACAAGATCAAACCACACCAAAACTCACTCATACATTTAACATTTAGTAAAGACAAAACATAATCCTAAATCAATTAACAAGTAAATCAGAGTCACTAACCTACATTTAAATTTCTCTTTCAATTGCCCTTCCTCATGGATGAAATTTAGATCCTGGTTGAAAATGAGCAGAATTTTGAATTAGATGTGAGCAGAATTTTGGTAACTCAATAAAAAAAACCAGAATCAAATGAATCTAACAAACAAGATCAAATCACGCCAAAATCCACTCATAGATTAAACATTTAGTAAAGACAAAGCAGAATCCTAAATCAATTAACAACTAAATCAGAGTCACTAACCTATATTTTCTCTTCCAATTGCCCTTCCTCATGGATGGAATTTAGATCCAGTGGATTAGAACACCAATTGCTCTTCGCAAATACAAAATGATCAAAAAAATCGAGATCGAAGAAGAAGAAGAAGAAGAAGAAGAAGAAGAAGAGGGCACGAAAAAATTGAAAAATCGTTGAATTCAAAAATCAGGGTTTTGGGGGAAGCGTGCATTGGTGTGCTGAGGATTTTGAGTGAGTGTGTGTATGTGAGAGATAATGATGCGTGTGAGAGGGTCATTAATTAATATGTGTTTACGTATTTAATGTGTATGTAAATATTAATTATTAATTTTAATGTATAAATAAGATTATCGTTGTACTTAACACTCCCTGACAAGTTCAACTTGTTTCCAAAATAGTGGGGGGAGAGCTATAGATTCAAGTTCACCAAAATTAGGCAAACAAATATTTTTATTAAATGTGGGGGCAAAATGCCTACAATTAGGTAAACAATAAAACTTAGTCTTTATTTAACGAAATTAATTTAAATAAATATAAGAAGGTGCTTGTTATGATACATATGCTAATTATTATATGTATCGTAGCAAGCACCATATAAAAAAACACATTTTTAGATTTAGTGTCTTATATTTTCTTGCTCCGATATTTAAAATACAAAATCAATCTAATTGGATAAAAAAAAACCAATCTAACTAAAAAATTAGTACATTTACCCCACTATAAAATACGAGAATAGTAATAAGTTAATTATTTTACAAGTGTCTAATTATATTAATTGACAAGTAGGGACAGATCAAAAAATTTACTCCGAAGAGGCCGAAAATATATATAATATGAAGTTAAATTTATAAATAATTTAGCTTATGTAATTTAATGTATACTAAAAAATATAATAATATAAATATGTTTTAAATTATAAAAAAATATTTTTTTATTGACGAATTTTTTTAGAATTAATTAGTGTATGACAACGTTTTATATCATAAAATCTAATAAACCTTTAAAGATTTTATCTGAATAAGAAGTGATTTGACAATAACTTTTACTCTAAGTTCTTTTTTGTTTGAATATTGTCACTTGCCATTTTTTTTATTATTGATTATAGATAATATTGAGGCTAAGCTTTTTTTTGTTAAATATTACTACTTCTCTTGTAATTATTAGATATAAATAATATTTGAGTTAAACTTTAACTTATACTAAGTTAAATATTAAATATATTTAACAATTAGGGTAAAAAAGTTATATAATATATTATATAACAACCTCTTTATTAATTGATGTTCAAAATGTTGGGGGCCGATACCTATGCTCACCCCCCTCTAGGTCCGTCCCTGTTGACAAGTGTCCAAATCTTTGCTTAACACATGGTAATAAATAATATAAAAAGTAACAACGCATAATTATCATGGATATAAATATAAATTGCTTTTGAGAAGTTATTTCAAATTTCAAACGTTATCGTAAAAATTATTTAGCCGAGATATATGTAAAAATTATTTCGCCGCTTCAGAAAATAATAAATAAGTTTTAAAAAGGTAATGATGGAATAATAAATAAGTTTTGTAGATAAAAAGAGAAAAAAAAATATTAAAAGTCACATGTTCATCCTCCTAAATTATGTGTCCATCAGTGTCCTTCGTTCAGAATGTGGACACTAAGACAGTGAAAATTGGGCCAGAGACAGTGTGTCCAATATCCATATCTCTGTCGCCAAACAGATTTGTGTATATCAGTGTCTTTGTCTCAATGTCATGTCCACTGAAAACAAAAACGCAGCTTAGTTATGAAATTGAAATCTCTCAAGTATTGTGTATGTGAGTGTGTAATATAGGTGAATTTATGATATTATAATATAGAGTTGAGAATACCCTAATTCATTTAAAATAAAAATAACTAATGAGAAGACATGTTTATTTTATTTTATTTTTAATAAAGTTTTTATTTTTCTTTTCTTGTTCTGTGAAGAGTTTTCTAATTAAAAGCTTGTATAATAAAAGAGAGATTCATAACCATAATCTGACATAAAAAAGTCTCAAAATATTGAAAAAATTTAAAAAAAAAAAACTCAGGTGATTAGTAGCTATTACGGACCGGCTCAACAAGGCCCAATCCATCAGATCAATAATCGACTTACTTGGCCCAAAGATTAAGGATCAAGCTAAAAAGGTTACAGATCAGACTAAAAGAGGAAAGATTTGGATAAGATCATGGAGAGATCCCATCCAAATCTTAACCACTCGCTACTATATAAGCAGGGGGCAAAACCCTCTCAAGGTACGCGCATTCTAACCCTAATCTCCCATATTAACTCTAGAATACTCATAATCCTTATTCTGGGGATTCTAGTGCTATTCTCTCTCATCGACCACCTTCTTTGGATCAAGCCCCCGGAATCTTCCGTGTGCTTCCCTCCGGAAGGAACACTTTCTCTCTCCCTCATTCTCATTATCTACTCACCCTCACGACTTAGGTCCATTGGATCATTGTTTGGTACTCTCGTGCTTAACATTGGCGCCGTCTGTGGGAGTAGACTTTAGAATCGAGAATAAAGAGACAAAAGTCGAACCTCCAAAACTGAAGATGGTGGACATTCAACTCAACAATGAGGGTGCTGACGACAGCATCCCCCAATTTACTCCGGAGAAGGGAATAACTCCCCATAACCAGAGTATCCAGCAGATGGAAACTGCCCTGAGAGAGCTCCTCGAGAGACAAACTCGGCAAGCAGAAATTGCCACTGAAGCAATGAAAAGGGCGGAAGCCATGGCCGCAAGACAGCAAGCGCTGTTGGAGGAAGCTGAAAAACGCGACCGCGAGTTGAAAGACAGACTCCGCAACAAGCTCACATACTCAGACGATGACGAAGGGGTGATTGACTCGCGCTCCCGTACATGGAAGCCGTCGGTCGTGGTCGAAAACCCGCCGGCGAAAGAGAACAGTAAACATCCCTTCTCACTCGCCATCCTCTCGGAAGAACTCCCTAAGAAGTTCAAATATCTGACAGATATGGAGCCATATGATA
>JASCZI010151057.1:153955-165154 GCA_036250425.1 Stylosanthes scabra | reverse complement strand
GGGGGCAAAACCCCCTCAAGGTACGCGCATTCTAACCCTAATCTCCCATATTAGCTCTAGAATACTCATAATCCTTATTCTGGGGATTCTAGTGCTATTCTCTCTCATTGACCACCTTCTTTGGATCAAGCCCCCGGAATCTTCTGTGTGCTTCCCTCCGGAAGGAACACTTTCTCTCTCCCTCATTCTCATTATCTACTCACCCTCACGACTTAGGTCCATTGGATCATTGTTTGGTACTCTCGTGCTTAATAGTAGCATAATTTCATTCCTAGATGTGGAGAAAGCATCTAATGATCTTCTAAAATTTTAAGTGTTATCTCTAAAATGAAATAATGTTTTGTTTATAGTGATGAAATTATCTAATAGTTAAAAATTATGTAAAAAAATTTTAAATATGTGGCTGTTGTTATTTTTTATGGAGATTTCTTAGTTTAAAATAATTTTTCAATCGGTGACAACTAAATAAATTAATCCAATTTTTGCAAAGAAAATCCAAACGCAAAATAAATCACACTAAAACAAACAAGGGTAAAAGATAAATATGTCCCTAATTTTTTTAAAATGAAACAAAATTATCCCTCACTCTACTGAAATAACATATACCCACAACCTTCAAGAAAACTAGACACTTCTACCCCTCCGTTTGTTTGGATCACGTGATCGTTATAATAAAATAAGACAAAATTGCCTCCCATTTTGTTGACGGAGGAGTAGGAGTGTCGAGTTTCCTTGAAGATTGGGGGTATAGGTGTATTTCAGTAAAGTGGATGACAATTTTATCTCATTTTAAAAACGTCAAGGGTATATTTATTCTTTAAAAAAAAAAAACTGAAAACAGAAAAAAAAACCCAAAGAGCATCCTCGGCCCAAAAGGCCGTACTATTAATTCGTATGAGAAGCAGCCTACTGTCCAATGTTTATAAAAACCATATCCAATCACGGTTTTTATGATTTTGTTCTATCTCTTTTAAATGTTTTGAAATTGGTTACGAAAAAACGTAAGTTTTGAAATCTTGAGTTAAATTGTTATTTTTTTTTCCCGCAGCTGACGCATTGTCTGAAATCTGAATGGAGGATCTTTAGGCCTCCTAAGGTGCTGTCCGTTTAGGGGTATACCTTCTCGCTCTCCGTCTCCGCGCTATTCTCTACTACGGAGAATTTTTGTCCTCGTTCTCGTCCCATCCCCATTTTTTACGGATTTTCCATTTTCCACGGGTTTTATATTCTCCGTTTCTCTTGATTACTTTTAATAGATATTTTAATAAAAATAATAAAAAAAATTGAAAAATTAATACAAAAATACTAATATAATAAAACGCCATTTAAATGTATCTGCTCCAAAATAATAAATTATTTAAATTTCAACATTATATTCAGAAAAATAAAACAGTACAACATAATGAGATGTAAAATGACTAAAAAACATATACTATAAATTAATAAATAAGAATATTTAAGGCATTTTAAATAATTCGAGGAATTTCGGAAAGTGAAATTACATAAAGGCTACAATATATAATATATAAATAAGAGTATTTTAGGTATTTAAGATATTTCAGGGATTCGGGGACGTGGTCAGGAATTCCCCGCTCAGGTCTTCGCCACTACCTTGGGGAGATTTTGCCCCTATCCCCGTCCCCACGGGAAAAATTCCCGCCTTCGGATCCCATTCGAGGCGTTCCTCGCAGGGATCCTCGCAGCGTGCAGAATTTTGACACCTCTATGTCCGTTAAATAGAAGTCTCATTAAAAAAATCCATCAAATACTTTTGCATAAAAGAAAAATTCTTAATTTATCTTTATTTTTAATTTATTTAATATCGATAATTAACACTTACTCAAATTAAAAATACTACCGACACAAAAAAATCTATACAATATATTTATAAATTAATATACGTATATCACTATACACCTCCTTACATTCTTTATTTTTTTATTTTAATTTATATGTTGAGGTACATTATTTCTATATTATATCTAACTATTTTTATATTATCATATATATACTGTATTCATGTGTTTTATAAATTTTTTTATGTCAATATTTATATTTTCCATATTATAACTAAGATATATGAAGATACACCTAGTATTATTGAAATATGTATATCTAGTAAAAGTGGTACGTGGTTGTCAAAATTACAACAAAGGCCATGCTAATTGCTAAACGACTAAACCTCACCTTAAAAGGACACTCAAACAAAAGCTTCAGACAACACCAACTCCTAAGAAGTTTCTTTCACAAGAAAGTACAAGTACTACGGGCTCGGCCTTGCCGCTACCTCTTCCAACATATACTCAGAATTATTATTTATTCAAATTATCAAAAGAAATTTAACAATATTTAAGAAGAACGTAGATATTGAATTAAATAAAAAGATCATATATTTTAACAAAAGTATAGCTAAATAAAAAAAAATCAACCCAAGTTTTGAAGCTTGTGTATGAGAAATCATCTGAGGTCTTTTCTCCTCGCATGGTTTTACTTAAATTAAACCATGCATACACATACATTGATTTAATTAATTTGCTAAACTCATACCATAAAATAACAAAAGTCATTAAAAGATCCAACACTTTCCGAGAAACTTCTTAGAATAATCCAAAACCTTACACTTTATGTCCATTCTGCTTGTTAGTATTTACTTGGAAGTTAGGACCATCTCTCCTTCAATACTTTCACTTCTCAAGTTCCTCGAGTGCAATACATGCAAAACCTAGCTATAGCTTTGTAAAAGAAAACGCAAAAATACTTATCCTAATAAGCATGACCCCTATACAGAAGGGTCATCGGAGAAAATCAATCTCCAATAACACCTCGTTAGGTTTACACCGCCGTATTAAACCCCACAATGTGCCTCCGGAGAAAAATTCCAGCCTTGTTCGCACATTAGTTCCCATGCCTCTTACCCCGCCGAGGATTCCTCCACTTTTTGCCACGAAAAGTGGAGGATACAATTCTCGGCAACCGGCAAAATTGTTGGTGAACGTGACATTACAGAATAGCCCGGGTGCCATGCAAGTGGTGATACCGGCTGAGGACACGGTGGGTGATTTGGTGGCTGCGGCATTGGTGTTTTATGAGAAGGAGAAGAGGAGGCCGTTCTTGAAGAACACTGATCCTAAGCGCTATGACCTTCACTACTCATCTTTTTCCCTTGAAAGTAATTAATATACATCCTCTTTTCTTTTATTATTTTTCATGATGATTATATGCTTGCTCTATCATATATATTTTGATTGAATAAATTAGAATATATTGTGATACCTGAATAGTAATTTAAAAACATTATCAAACATCACATCACATGCATAAGTTTACAAGAGAGGTGCAATTCACTATTGTATTTCTTTAAACTCAAAATGACTCCATAATACTAACAGGAAATAAGTAAACTAAAAATAAAAGAGGCTGTTTATATGAAAACTTTTTGAGGGAGTTTTAAAGTAAGTTATAAAATAGAATTTCTTGATTATATATTTAGTTAATCATATATAAAAAATGTATTCATGATTTGACTAATGATTTTATGATTATACAAATCTATTTTCTCTGCATAAGGGTCTTATATATCTAGGGTAAAACATATAGTTATTAATTGATTAATTTCATGAGAATGTAATAATAAGGATATTTGTATGGTTTTGGGTGTGTGTAGGTTTGGAGCGAGATGCGAAGGTGATGAACTTGGGGTCAAGGAATTTCTTCTTGTGCCCAAAGGCTCCTCCTCCTCCTCTTCCTAAGACCTCTTGTTGCTCTAAGAAACAGACCATAGCAATTGATTATGTGTGTCCATGGATGATGTTTTTCCATCTCTTGCTATAAATATAAACACCGCTATGAACAAAATGGATGTGTCTAGATTTGTGTTAGGGGAGGTTCATATGCAGTTATATTAATGTGAAATTATTAGTAAAACATTATGAATTAATTTAATATATTTGATTAAATTATGATTTAATAATCTTCGATGGTTAATTTCACGTAAAATTAACTATACGTGAATTTTAACTATTTATATAACATTAGGTTCATATTCTTTGTTATTTCAAAGTTAATACTGGGTTGGAAGCATTATGTCAGAAAAAATAATGATATATTAAAGAGCAAAATAGCCTCAACAAGTAAATCTTCTGGAAAACTGAATTTGGAACTTTTCATTTTCCGAAACAAAAGAAGGAGGAAGGGAGATGAAGAAGAATGTAGTTGAATTGAGTTGTAAACTTTATTCTTTCTTACTGATTTTTTATTACAAATTTACTGTGAACTGTTATTTATATTTTTTGGATTCATGGAAAAATTAACGTATTTAGATAAAGAATTTTTCTAGATACATCAATTTTCAAATGAACCCGTAAAATCAATAGTTAATTTTTTGGACAATTCTAAGATGGAGAGGAAATTTGGTGAAGAGAATGAAGATGTAGACATAATTTTCTTTTTTAAAAATAATAAAAATTAAATGACATATTTTTCAAGATAAAAATTTAACTTTTTATAACTTCAATCTTCATCTCTTCACTATTTTTCCTCTTCATTGTAGTATGCACCTAATTTTTTTTGGGGTGACAAAATCAATAGTTAATTTGAAATGGAAAGAGAATTTGACTTTTCCAAGTATTCAGAGATAATGCTCGAGAATGTAATAATTGGCAGTAAAAGATAAAAATCTTGAAGTTACTGCATGGGCAAACTAATAAATTAAAATGCAGGGCCAAGTTTGGATTTTTTTTTTGTTCCAATAGGTATGGTGTAACGTGATTCCTTTTTGAACAAAAAATTCGGTGATCATCATATTTATTTTACCGTAACCATAAAAAACAGTCATCATTAAGGCTGCGTTTGGAAGAGAGACTGAGAGTGGGAGACTGAAACTATAAAACTGAGACTGAAATATTGAAACTAAATTAAGTTTGTGTATTGTATTTGGTTCAAGTGTGTAAATTTAAAACTAAGTTTAAAGACTAAAATAAGAAAGTTACTAAAATATCCTCCAATCAAATATCCCAACATCTCAACTGCATCTATTTTCACCGCTTCTCAATACCAAAATCCTTTTCTGCTGCACGCCTCCCTCCTTCTTCCTACCCACCCTCTTCCCTGTTCTGAAAATGAAAGAAAACATCACCAACTAAATCATCATTTATCAAAGAGATTAATAGTATTTTTGAAAATTATTCATCATGCAAAATAGGATTATATAGAATTAACAAGTTGCTGCCAAATTTTGATGAACAGTGGACCATCTCAAGTAATAGAGATTTTGTTGCAAATTAATGGTGCTCCCGAGAGCTTCTTTGTTGAAGATGAACAGTCAACAAGAACAATGAATTAAAAACTTTGGAACCTGGAAATAGGAGGATTCTTGTATGGGGAAAGAATTTTCTAGTCCTTGATGAACCATGGTGATATGACATAATAGGTCCATTTGGTGGGGTGGGGATGCAAATATTAAAGAATAATGTTAAACATCCTTTAGGTGATGTGGATCCCATTTAAAATTCTTAATGATAACAATAATGTTGGGCCAAAAACTTGGTCAATTAATCAAGTTATTGGGTCCAAAAATTAAGGTGAGATGTGAAGTTAAGTTTTTAGGGGCAAAAAAGGGATGTGTGATGTTAAGTAATTGGGGCTTAAAACAAGGCTTTAACATGGGCCAAGTTTTGGGTGGATTAAGGGGTCATTTTGGTGAAGCGGGTTCCACCTCGTGCTGAAATTGGTGAAACTGCATAATAATGTCGTGCTGAAATTGGTGTATACTTCAACTGTTTTCTATACCTACACCAATCTTAGTTAGAACGTCGAATTAACTATAGCATTCCACCGATTTCACCATTGAAAATGAGTTAATTAATTTTGCAAATATTTTTACTTAATCGTCGATTTAATGATTTAAATCTTATTACGATTTCACGTTTTGCGTATTCAATTTACTCTTTCGATTCGATGTTATATTTCGATTCTCTCAATTTACTTATTTTATTTTTTCAATTTATTATCCATATTATTACTTTAAATACACAAAATTAAAAAAATCAAATTCCTTAAATATATGATAACATTGTTTTTTTAATGTCATTTCCGAGTTGTTATATTTTTATCCATTTTATTTATAGTTTAACGAATGACAAATGATGAATACTTTTTATTTAAAATTACTAATTATTAATGAGTTAAACCATGAATGGATCTCCATTCTTATAAGCTGAGTTTCATAGGCCTGTCTCCACGACTTGACTCAGTTCGAGTCACTTCTAATCCTATTTTCGGCTTCCACAGAGTTAACTTTCTGAATCCTATTTTTCCTGTTTTAAAACTATCACTATCGAATAGTTATACTATTTGTTTTTAATTAAATATTATTCCACAAGTACTATTCTAACTATGTTTTTATTTTTGTTGTTTATTTACCATTGAAGTTTTTTTTCCCTAAAGATTTCCTTACCACACTAGTAACTATGTTCAATTCGTTTATAGGGTTTTCCGTTACGACTATCGATAACCATTCTTTTCATTTATTTATTTTTTTTGGTGTGATCCTTTTCATTCATTTATTAGCCTATTTATGACCATACTCTCATTGACCACTCAATTTCATGGAGAACATGTATCCCATCCCATTGACAAAAAAAAAAACATGCAGCCCTATCCATCCGCCTACTCCCATACCCATCATATGCTACTTTGGACTATTATTCTCTATTACACCAATTGCCAAAGCCCCTTTTGTATAACCCAAATACTATTGGGCCAAGCCCCTAAGACCAACTAACCGTAATCTACCTTTAGCGCATTGAAATCTGCGCCTAATCCCAAATAGTTGCCACGTCATGCGGTTCAATGTCCAATTTCGAGAATATCAGGGAAGATTCCCTAATTGTGCCAACTTGGTACGGATGAAATCTGAACCTTTCATTCAGCATCTTTTTTTCTTGTCCATCATGGACCAAATATTTCTTTCCCCATACAAGTCAAAGCCCCTGGAAATATTCAAAACTGAGTCAACATTAAAATTTTATCAATTTACAAAAAGCTAGATGATAAAAATTTCAACAAGAACATAACACCTTAAAACAAATCGAAGATTTCAATCTCAAAAATAAATAAAAAATTCAATCTCAAAAATAAGAGGAAAAAGAAAAAAATCAGAGACGAAAGGGGAAGAGGCACGATTTACAGAACATGGTCATGGCACTTACCTCCTTCAAGTCTTAGAGCAGTGAACAACCTTCTTCCAGCATCGACAAACTCCTCCCCTCCAGAGCAGCACAGAAGATGACAACTCCACTACCACCTTGCAGTGCCGACGCCGTCGTTCAGCCCACCTGGAGCGCTTACAAATCTCCACCAACGTAGCACCGAGCACCGCTGCCGCTGGTTTGCTTTCACCCACTCTCAACAAAGCAAGCTGTCGAAGAAGAAGGAATGACATCTGAACCCCAATTTTAGTTTTCCATGGGTAAATATGGAATTGAATAAATTTTGTGAAGGTATTTGAGGAAAGAAATTTTAATAAAGTTTCAGTCTCAGTTTCAGTTTCCTAGTCTCTTCAAATTGGAGGTACTGAAAATACTGAAATTTTGAGGACTGAGACTGAAATTTTAGTTCCAGTCTCTGTCCAACAAACACAATACTGAATTTTAATCTTTCAGTCTCAGTTCCAGTATCACTAACCAAACGCACCCTAAGTTATTAGTATATTACATGCATTCTTTGATGCATTTGAATTTTTTAGTCACAAGCAAATATACTATTTAATGGTTGTTTGATGGCTAAAACTAAGCATTTCTCTTAATAATATAAGTTTCAAAATACTTTTGATGATTGACGTGTGGTTGAGAATATTTTTTTCAAATTTAGTTCTTTGTCATCATCATTATAATGGAATCATTTTTCTCATCTCTTTAAATTACTCTTCTTTTTAAACCAACTTCCTACCACCATCGTTTGTTATTGTCATCTCTTCATTCCCTTCGCATCGATGCGGACATCAGCGCCATGAATTCTATAAAAGTTTATCAAATTTTCCATATTTAGTAGGTGTTGGTGGTGGTGAATAATATATAAAAATGATAAAATTGGATAAGAAATCTTGATCATTTGAAATTATTCGAAAATATTATGGGTAAAATTGAATCAAATTAAATGTTAGGGGTATTGCAGGATTAGTAATGGTCATTCTGTCAGGATTAAAGAAGACTCATGGGTTAGGGATTATTTAGCACTATCTCCTTCTACTGTTCCAGGAACTAATTATATTCTTGCCTATGTTTCAGAACTTCTTTTGCCTAACAATTCTTGGAACTATAATCTAATCTCAGCAATTTTCAGTCCAGCAATTACAACATCTATAGTTAATACTTCTATTCATCAAGGTGAGGATTCACTAACCTGGATTAAAGAGAAGAAAGGTGGTTATACTGTATCTTCAGGATATTATGTAGCCTTTCAATTTAACCATCATCCTCTTGACTTTCTACCTGCACACTGCAAGAACAAAAATCTGTGGTCAAGCATTTGGGGTTTGAAGAATGCTGCTCGCATTAAGAGTTTTATTTGGAAGATAGCTCATGATGGTTTACCTGTCAAAATGAAGCTCCACTCCAGAATTCCCTCCATCAGCACCGATTGCCCTAGTTGTCTCTCCCAAGTCCCAAGTTGAATCTCTATCTCATTGCTTATTTAGTTGTCCTGACTCTGAAGAAGCTTGGCGCATGCTGGGTTCACTGTGCCTATATCCTCATCTTCACCGTGGCAATGGTGGCTGGAGCTCCACAGGACTCTCCGTCAACGACATGCTTATGACGATTCTCTCGAACTGGCGACAAATCTGTTATGGGTTCTCTGGAAATCGAGAAATGATTCAATCTTCAACGGTCGCATGCAAGCTCGTCATGAGTGTCTCTACAGCTCGAGCTCTCCTTCAAGACCGTAAAGCTCGATGAAGCTGAATTCCTAATTCCCAAATGTTTTCCTTCCTTCTCAATTTCTTACTCAATTCTTATTAGATTTTATGTTGGATCTTTCCACTTTTGCTCATGCTTTGTTTACCTTTTTACCCATGCTTGTAGTATTTTTTGGACCTTTCCTACTTAATAAAGTACCTATCTTTGACAAAGAAAAATGTTAGGGGTATTTATAAAATTTTTTTGCAAACGTTGAGAATTAAAAAAATACTCCACCCTTAATTAAATATATTTTTTTAGTAAGGAGTAGGCAATTTTTTTTTTGGTGAGGAAGGGGTCAGAGACTCGTAAGGAGTAGGCACTTAACTGATAAAAAGTGTCCAAGTTAATTCATGTGCAACCACAGAATAATTATTTGACTATTTGAGTACAAACCTTTCACTTTAACACTTTTTTTTTAAAGTTAAAGTTGAATCACTTATCGTACTCGTTAAATTGTGTAGGAATCCTTCAAACCTTTCACTTTAACACTTTTTTTTTTTAAGTTAAAGCTAAATCACTTATCGTACTCGTTAAATTGTGTAGGAAGGTTTATCCACCATTTGAGATTGAATTTTGGTTTTACAAATAACCAATCTTATGAGTAGGATCTATATATCCCTTAAATGTCATGTCTTTTTGGATACTAATTGACATTGCAATCTATATATCCCTTAAATGTCATGTCTTTTTGAATACTAATTGACATTGCGCCCTTCACTTTAGCAAATTGAATGATAGAATTCGAAAAATTCTTCACTTCTTTCTAAATATCATTCTCCCCAGAAATAAGACATTTTCAACACTTCCAACATTAATCAATGTAAAGAAATCCAATTAAAGAGAGGCATAGATCATTAGCCGTAATCTTATTAGAGTACAATAGAACGCAATAACCCTATTCTTTTTTATGTCTTAGGTGAGGCTCGAACTCGAGACCTCTTACAACGGAGGAGAAAAAAATACCATCTGAGCTACTGCTCATCAGCACGCAATAACCCTATTTAAATTCAAACTTCATTGTCTAGAGTTATAAGAAAATACTTAAATACACGTATTAAGATTATAAATTAAGAAATTTTTTATTAAAATATAAAAGAATTAATCTTTTAATATATGTATTTTATATTTATTAAAAGTAAACATTTAACCCTTTCGATTAATAATAAATTTACCGTATGCCTTTGCTAAAACCCATTATAAATTCAATATGTAAACACTTACTTTTTTGGTTTATTATTATTTTGGATTGGTTGTTGGGGAGTGTGAAGTTGAACCTTGGAACAGGATTCTTAGCTTCCTCCCCCAATTACTTGCGGAGCTGCTGAATACCAATTACCAATCCTCCAAGCCTTGTATTACTTCTAACTTCTTCTAGCTTTCTGCTTTCTGCTCTCTGCCTTCTACACCTTCTCCACCCTTCAATTCAAGCAAGCCGTGCGCACTGCGCACGAGCTCTGCACACCCGCTATCGTGCGCACTCTCGCACCGCAAACCCCTGAAATTTGAACCAACACAGGAGAAGAGGGAGAATAATAATAGCATATGGCTGATCTCTTTGCGTGGCTCATCTCCTTCTTCATCCTTATTGCCTTGCTTGTCATCGTTATTTACCAGGTCAATTAACTACTCCCCTTTATCTGCATTTTTTTTTTCTTTTTCAATTCTTCAATTCCAATTCAGACAATTTCTTTTCTTAATTTCTTCATTCGAATTTGCGGCAATAGGTTTTAGACAGTTAATTTCTGAAGTTGATGATCGAGAAGGAATTTACTTTCAAAATAGGTTTAAAATTGAAACTTTTTTACTTTTTCTCTGCAAGAGAAGGCACTGCAGACCGAAAATTTGTTGCATGAAGAGGCTCCACTTTTTGTGTAGTTCCTCAGAAGATGTGATTCAATGGTTAGAACTTAGAATGCATGTATTGGGCTCTTTCGATTTGTATTTGACAAACATGTAAAGTTTTTGTGCATTAAGCTCCAACTTCTAGGGCTGGAAAAATATGATCGTAGTTAAGTACTAAGTAGAGTATGCTGTTTAAGTCTAAGTAGAGAGGACCTAATTTTCTTATGATTCTGTTGGTCTCTCATTTTCTAGTTAAGTGTTCTTTGCAATCCCACCAAATTGTTCTTGCAGCTGTTTGCTTATTATCAAGCTTCTGTTTTTTTTTTTTTTTTTTTTTTGGCTATATAACATATGCTGACTTTTTTCTTTTCTCTTTGATATCTGTTGCAGTTAATGTGTC
>JASCZI010151057.1:127616-146107 GCA_036250425.1 Stylosanthes scabra | reverse complement strand
AGCTTGCAAAGTCCTGTAACCACCCATTGTGTTGGCTATGCCTATAATCTTGCAGCATTTCTTCTTGCAGCCGGGGAAAAGGTATCATATTATCTTACTGTCTGTTCATACAAGCTGTGAAAGTTAAGTCTGTTGGACTGAGAGGTTATACCGGTGGTCATTTCCAATATCATGTAATCAAGCATGACACTGTGTGACTTACGAGAGTCACTGTTGCATCTTCCAGAGTTCCAGTTGTTTCTTAACCAATAATATGAATAAAAATTATGCTGATATAAGGACACTATTAAAATAATTGGGGCATTAATAAGTCAGTCAGTACTCAGTAGTCAATATAACAAGAAAAAATGAAGAAATATAATTTCTTATGCTGCTTATTGCGTACGTGGCATGCACATTTCGTATTGTTATTAGTAACATCAATTGTGTTACATTTGAAAAATGGAAATTTTGTAGTTTAAATTAAAATAGGGGTTAGTCTATGCTCTAGCAGACTTGGGATCACATTGAAAGGCCCGATCCCCCTCCTTCCAGCTCTTCCTTTATAAAATTCTATAAAAAAAAAAGGAAGGAATAGTAATTTATAGGGAGCCACTCCTCTACTGTATATTGTTCCCAAATTATTCTCACAATAAAAAATTTGTCTCTTCACTATGGAAAATAAAAGTTAGGATGGAAGGTAATTTTGAATAATCTCAAAAAAAGGAGTGGCAATATCACTCTAAAGTCTCCTAATTTATATTGTGAATTCCATCCTTAGTTGCACCTTGAGCTTCCACTTTCTCCTCCATTCCATTGTGTTGTCACATTCATGTCATTTTGTTTTCTTTAATGTAATTTGTTGCGATGTGCTTATATTTGTGTTGGTTGATCTCTAATGGGTTATGAAAATAGTTCCCAGCATCTATTAACTTTGTGATGATGTTCTGCTGTATTTTTAAGGGCAACCGTTTTGCAATGCCTCTTTCCAGAGTTGCTCTGCAATCTCCAGCTGGAGCTGCTCGTGGTCAGGTATGTAGACATCTTTTCTGAGATTGAGGTCATTATCAATGCTCAGATGTATGGATATGATTGCTTTTACTCTTTATTCTAATGCCATAAAAATTTTGACAGGCCGATGACATCCAAAACGAAGCAAATGAACTTTTAAGAATCAGAGATTACCTCTTTAATGAATTGGCTAGGAAAACCGGCCAGCCTGTTGAGAGGGTCAGTTCATTCAACAATGAATTACATTTGAGATGAACATGAAAACCTGTTATTTTCAAAACTTAAGGCCTGATTGGTTTCAATTAAGTTTGTAGTTTGCTTCCATTTTATGATTATCTGTGTGAATTCCTGGGTGTTTATATTAAATTATAAGAAGACATGTGTTTATGGTTTGAAAACTAACTTCTAATGGTCTTCAGATTACCCAAGACCTGGGCCGGATGAAACGATTCAACGCACAGGAGGCTCTTGATTACGGGCTCATTGATCGAATTGTGAGGCCACCGCGTATTAAGGCTGATGCGCCTAACAAGGAGGCAGGAACAGGCCTTGGTTAAGAACTAATGGTTTGTCACCCAGCCATAGTACTCATAAATATTACAGAACCAGTATTGTTTCTGGTGTTTTATTTATTTCCTTAATTATTTTCAGGAATATGTATAATATTTGGATAGTTAGAACTTGTTGGTAAGGATAATTGGTTCTTGTTCAGAAATGGATGAATTCCGATTGGTCAAAGCAGTAAAATAATGCAGTTGAAGCTTGAAGAGCGTACTTCTTTATGCATTTAATATATAAATACATAAATTTCTTATCTCTTTCACAAATACTGGTAACTAATTTCTTGAAAAATAACCTTTATAAAAGATCTCCGAAAGTGTTGCTTCGGAGACATGAACAACAACATGAACCCAAAAGCCAAAACCAAATAACAATTTCACTTCCAACTCACAGAATATCTCTATCCAGACAGCTCTCATCACTCCATCCTTTGTAAACCTTGGCAATGAAGTTTTCAATTCTCGTCTTCAGATTCTCATCGGATTCTTCTTGTTCTTGCGCTGCGAATTCCTTGTTGTTCTCATTGTCACTTTCATCTTCGCTACAACTCACAGATTCACAGTTTCCAATGCCGCATTCATCGGCTTCATCATCCATTGTATCCTCTAAACAATCATCATCATTTTGTTGCGTTTCCCCTCCCCCATCAAATAAAAACGTATTGAAAGGCAACAAATTGTTATTGTCAAGTTCTGATGATGAAGATTGTTTCTTGATAACTCCCATAAGTGAAACTACTATGCACAAAATTATTGAGTTAAGGACTGAAAACACTAGAAATGGATTTGAAGACAGTAGTTTGAGAAACATGGTTCCAACTTCCAACTAGGAACAAAATCACTTACTATAATTCTATCCAATACCATTCCAACATCAACAAACAAGTTGGTGATATTGCTTGCTTGGAGGAATATTTGCTTCAATGTAACTCAGTTTTCAGACATATATATACATAATATAGTAATTTTTATTTTTTATTATTTTTTTTAAAAAAAGAAGAAATAAAATATTTTATGGACTTTCTTTATTGTTATTAATTTAAAGTCGGTGGAGAATTATTTCTCAGAAAGCGTCGTAGAAGATGTTAGTGGAATATACGTTATACGTACATATGTTTCCAAGTAATGGAAATGGAAGCTTCCTAGGATATTGCTAATTATAATGACAATGAATTTACTATGCAATGTTCTATCTGTTTCCAAATATTTGTAAGAAAATAGAGGATAAGAAATATGCATGTTAAAAAAATAATATAACAAATAAATCTTAATCACATAAAATATTATATAATGAGTTAAAAATATCATTAATACAAAAGATAGTCTTGTTTAATATTTAAAATTCAATTAATCTGGGTGTACATCTCTTTTTGGTGTACACCTCTATCTAAGTCCTAACGAATAGGTTTTTACTACTAGAATGAACAGGTTTTTAAAAGCAAACGAACAAGTTTTTAACCTGTTCGTGTCAACTATAAAAACATGTTCGTTGTATATATAAAAACAGGTGTACATGTAGCATTACCGTTTAAAATTAATTATGTGTTTTTTATTTTAAAAAATAAATCATTAATATAATCTTAATAAAAATGAAAAAATGGTTTTGAAACTCTATACAACATGACGGAGGAAGTTTATTGTTGGAAGAGAGCTAACTAACAAAAAAAGTTAGTATTTTTTTTTTCCAAACCCCTAAAAGTTTTATATTTTGTCTCAACGCTTAATTTATTACTTTTGAAGTAGGTTGGTAATGGTATGAATATCATATCATATCTCAAGTACTAGATTCATGTTCAGCTGAGATAAGCATTGGGGATTAAGCCGTTCAGACATAACTCACATAAGGATATGAGTTAGTTATATATATAAAATTTTGATTAGTTACATTTTTTAAGTTATCATTAATTATATATATAAAGTTTATGATATTAGTTGAATTCTTATTGTTAGCGAACAATTAATCAATCATAAGATGATTCATTGATTCATAATTTATAATAGTCGCTGTTATTCAATATTTATAAATCGTAATTAACGAGGAAGGAAATGCGCAAGAGCTGATCATTGGCTCTTATACAATAATGTTTGGAATGCTTAGACAAGCATGAATTTTTTTTATTGTTAAGAGAAGCTCTGGATTACTCAAGCAGTGGGAGAAAAGAAAGGTCTAAACAAAAAAAGAAATCAAATTTAAACACACAAATGAATCCACTCCTAAACTATAACAATCTTCCAATACGACATCTCAATAGACCATAACTCATATTCAAGGCACCACAAAATTGAGAACAACCGACCATTCCTAAAAACAAACCCTAACAAAACAGACCACCTAAAATAGCAGTACCCAAAAACCAAAACACTACCTAAAGAATAACTCTGATCATCTTTCACTCTGTTGGAACACATATTAAATCTATTTTTGTGAACTTTTTTTCCTCTCCTTCTTGTTAAGATCATCTTGTATCTTTGGGTGGGTCATAATTTTCTTTAAATCGTGATCGTTGCATCTTCATCATCACAATCCAGCTAGGAGCACAAGATCCATGTATTTCTCGCTTAAACAATATAGCATCCTCCGCTCCGCTTTCAGTGAATTCTTCTATGCTTGAATCTTCTTGATTCACTTTAATATCCTTGAGGTGCTTGTTTGTAATTGTCTTTACCTTTATATTTTTTTTCTTCATATGACACGAATTCTTCGAAGCATGGTGGAATATGAGGTGTTGAGCCTGACTCTACATCAACATCTTGTGACCCTAGGATACGTTCCTTTGTATTCAGACCATTTCTTGCCGCCTTATTGTTTTCCTTTATCATGTCTTCGGACCTTTTATAGTCATGAATACATGTAGTTGAGTTGGACTGCTCGTAGTTTTATGCAAATTCCATTAAATCAGCCTCAAGAGGGTCTCCTCCTCTTGCATGGGCCTCCACCTCACAAGATATGTCAAGTCGGGTTCCGTTCACATCCTCCATAACTTTATCCACCGGGATACTTGCAACACCATACAATTGGTTATTCGAGCATTTCTATTTCATCGTTGTATCTTCAACAAACATTTCAAAAATAACACCGTTTAGTTCAATATGGACAGAACCATTAATTGAATTGATTTAAGCCAAGTAGTTAGTATCCACTACTTTTTTTACACTGCTATAGTTTATTTCCAAGGTCAAAGGATCTTCCACAAAAATGACTAAACTCAAATTAGCTGCAATATGGTGAAAGTTTTCTTCTTCATTCCATACTTGAAGAGGCATATCATAAATCTCAATCCAAGTTCTAGATTTATTAGTTAGACAAGCATGAATGAAGTTGTTTTCTTTTCTTTTCTTTTCTTTTTTTAAATCAACACTAACAATTTTTTTCACGTTGAAAATATTAGCTCCATACGGTGAATCCGCCAACAACCTAACCCTTGAGACCTTCTTCAACCCCAAGACATGATGACTCAAGCCACACTCCGAAATCTCTCACTTGCCTCACTCAGCATGACTTTTCCTCCGTAGTCTTTTTTTAACAACATAACCAATAAAAATTCAGCCAACATTAGCCAACAACTTAAATTGGATGTTTAATTTTTTATATTTCGAATGTTATATTTTTAAGTTTCAGATGTTTTGTTTCTAAAAGGAAGTATAAAGTTGACTGAGGTTGTTTTAGGTTTTAGATATTCTATCGCTTGTATTGTGGATGTTCTATAAACAATAGTTTCGGATGTTCTATTTTTTATTGGCTGATTTGTTGGTTAGAAAATTATTGATTACCTATAATTTTTTTAATAATAATAAAAATATTTATATATTTATATTTTAACAAGATTAAATAGGTGTAATAAGTTGTTTAGACTAATTTGTGAGTAAATCTTGTCTATTAATAAACTTAATCTCTTAAAAAATTTACATTTAAATTTATCTAATAACAAGTGAGACTAAGTCAAATACAGATTAACTAGAAATATAAATTTATGAGAGGCCGTCTGAAATAGTGAAATATAAAAAAATATAAATAGAATCCGAAGGAACCTGAGAATTGTGAAAGGCAAGTTCAAGGCAAAGGTATCTACAAATGTGACAAAGATTGATGAAACATGATGAAAGAATATGTTTTGAGGCGTTGACTAATTAAAATACTCGAAACTCGAAAGCGACAGAAAAGAAAAGGAAAAAAAAATGTGACACCCCCCACCTTCACGGCGCACCAATCTTCATATGACAACAGATTTTGATGCTGATGTTCATGTTTCCTACACGACAAAACACCCTTACATTCTCCGAAATTAACTCATTAAATCATCCATGTATGTCTTTCTTTTCTTCTTCTTCTATTTATTTTTTATTAAAAAAATTGTTAAAGGGTTAGGAGAGGATTTAAACCTCACCCTAACTTCATCTTTAGGTTTAACAAAATATTTGGTCATTTCATATTTTATAACCGCAATTCATTTGTACACTTATTTTATCGATTAAATCATTTATTTCTATGCTAAATAGAGACTATTTCAGTATTACATGACAAAAAAAAAATAACATCAAACTAAATTTATATTTGAGATACATATTTATATATGCTCTCTTATAATAATTGGTATACTTGTACAGTTGTACTTACAAAACAACTTGCTTACAAAACAACTTGCTATAAATTATGCTAACGGTTTAATCTCCAGATCTATTTTAGATGTACATTTATAAGGTGGATTAAATATTAAATAAGTGTTCAAAATGAACCTTGGTTAATTGTGTACTCTTCTAGAAAAGCAACCGTTATTAGTAATGATTAGTTTCCCAATTTGTAAGATAGCAATGATTAAAACTTAAAAGGACCTAGATTGACAAGTTTGAGTTAAAAAGGTTTAGAAATCATTCTCAAATTAAATTGTCATAATAGAAGGAATAAATTCGCTTTAAACAATCTAATGACACAAGTTCATGAAGAAAACATACCCTAATCAGCTAAATCAATTCTACATGGACAATAACCTAATAAGCCTCTGAAAACATTAGGGTTCCAAAATAACACACTCAATAATGTTACAGACATAACAAAATAAACAAGTCCAACCAACAATTAGGAATCCAACTACAACATTGTCAGCAGCAATTATGAATGCAGATTGGATTTAGGCCGGAATAGCACCACACATCGATTAATTACCCTCCGGGAAGCGACACATTAATGTCTGCCGGCTTGTTCTTGTTCACATCCGCAGGCACAGCAGACCAACTATCTCCACGGAAGGAAGCCTGCGATTGCAGAATAGCAACTGGATCGGCCGTTGCAGCTGTTGAGACAGGAACAACCGGAGGCAGCGTCACAGTTGGTGCTATAGTATCATGTCTCGGTTTTTTTGCCTTGTGCTCATGTTGGTTCCCTGCTAGAAAGCTTCCAACCACTACCTGAAATATGTGAAACAAAATGTAAACAAGCCGTCAGAGCCAAAAAAAAAAAAAAAGTTATCTTAAAAAAATCAGTAGTAGCAGCTAATGTTTTGTTTCCAGAATCTAGATTAATAAAAATATAATAAAATTCCTTGAGAATGGGACTAAAATTGTGAGTAGAATACAAAACAACTTTTTTTCCATATGATTCAAACAAAACTGTATCTTGAAACTATATTTCACTTAAAAGGGAAATTATTCGCTACAGATACAAATTTATACAGATATGAAAGATTCCCTTATAATACAGATTTTATTCCTTACCTTCTATAAAAATTAAAGTGGAATACAAATGTGGACCCTCACATGTTTCTAATAAAACTTACATCTATACCATTTACATCTCTACCAGATAAGCCCCCTCACTTAAAATGTCCCAACATAAATAAATTGATTCTTAGTAGAAAACACACCTGCACAGGACTTGCAGCCACCAATAGACCAGCTACTCCACCGCCTATAACTCGTCCATCTGGACCTGATAAAGCGACGCTCATGCCACCCGATCTGCTTCGTGTTCCTGCGGTTTCACTTGGCGTGAACGAGCCGCTTAGAGACAGAATTTCGAAACGCCCCTGTAGGAACAGCAGCAAGAAGATCTGAATTTCAACTTGTGATTCTGCAATACTTATGATACTGAATGCAGAATGAAAAGGAACAGGGGAAGATATGCTAAAATATTTCCAGGGAAAAAAAAGTGGAAATGAGCTACAAAAATGAAATGCAAAACCGACAGTCCGACATTAAAAAATGCAAGATCATAAACAATCAACTGTGTAGACCACAGTCTGTATAGATCATATATTTACCTTCTGTTTTTGGAACAATAAAGAACAACATTGATTTTCGAATCTAGGTTTCCCACATTGATTTTGGAACAATATTTTGAGAGTTATTTTGAAAACAAAAGGAGTAATAACAATAAGAGTGAGTGAATACATGTAATTACACAACTGGATTGAGTTTTTCAAACATCAATTTCAATCCTTTGAGCATGTAACTTAATGAATACGCCGAAGAATCAAATAATCTCATAAGGAACCAGAAAAATCGGCTGCTAAGAAGCTTAGTGCAAAGTGCACTTGGTTAAATGCTTGTCCAAGCTTTATATTTGTCAAAGATATAACTAGATGAAGAAGAAAAAAAGAAAACAACCACAACCAGTATATTCCATAATTTATTCATTAGCTTAATGAAATCATTCTATCAAATTTCACTATAAATGCTTCACCTCGTACGTCAATGTGCCACCGGAAGAATCAGGCTGACGAAGTGTGACACTTGATATGACACCGTTGGCTGACATAATGCATATAGCCCGAGGGCCTTGCTGGGAAAATGATATTACCTTCATAGTAACATCCTAAGACAACAAAAATAAAACTATTGTCAACAATCACATGCACAATTTACGGTCATCATATGATGAATTAAGGAATGACAATTGCATATACCGAAGAAACTTTGATCTCCCAAAGAAATAAGAGTAAGTTGTGAAAGTGGCGATGTAAGAAAAGATGTGACAGTTAAGAATCAAAGAAAAAGTAATCAACGATTATCCACTCTTTTCAAATGTTGAGATATGAATAAATCGTCCGAATAAAATGTTTGTTTGAAGTTGTGCTTTCAACACATGAAAACTTCAGATAAGGTGTCCCGTGTCACTAACATAACTTTCGCTATTCCCTCACCATGAATAACATGAACTTTCTTCACACTGAATAAAAGAAGCATAGGACATGCAAATATATACTTCTAAACTTACCTCCCCAGGATTCACAGTGATGAAATGGGGTGTGAAATTAGCACCAACCGAGCATGCAACCCATTCACCTGAGAAGAAAAAGAAAAAAAAAAGCATAAGAAATTTGAATAATTAACAACAAAAATTTTCCTGATGAAACTGGAAACATGGAGAGTTTCAAAATTTCCATTACAAATCTCAAACCAAATAGAAAATGTGAATAATTAGACTACAGTTACTGTAAAAGTAAAATACAATAATAACAGAAAAGCTGAAACAATAATAGCTTATGTGGTTATAGTAACATTAGTAAGGAGAGTGAAAAGGATGGTATGTGGTGGTCCAATTGTTAGGGACAAGAGAGGCCAAGAAATATTATAGCAGATATAACTAGGCATTTTTTAGAGTTAAGATGCGTTATTTATACTCATTTTGTTTCTTACACAAAGTCGACATACATTCATCCACCTTTAGATGAAGTGTGAGATCTTCCATGAATAGTTGGTTTGCTTAACAACATAAGATACTATGATTCGTTTGATATATATAGGCAATCCAAGCTTAAAAAATTATGCTAAAAAAAATCTAATTTTTATTATTTGCAAGGGAAGAAAGAAAAACCGAAGTTCTGCATTAGAGTTTTCAATGAATGGTATGGTACATCAAATAAACTTCTTCCTTGTTTTTTTTTCTTTTTCTGTTAACCTTTGTGTATATGCCAAGTAGAGCGCAGTCAGAAAAAGTTATTGAATTTCTTTTCAATTTTAATTTTTTTTTAAAAAAAGAGAAGTTTTCTAAGACTTTTGTTTCCAGAAGTAATAATCCAATTCAATATCATGCATGAAAGAAGAATTTTCACAGAAATATAAAGCTTATGCTTGTAAACACAACTACACAAATAATAGTACAAGGTAGTGAAATTTACATGACTACTTAACAAAGAAACAGATTTATCAAAAGTTTTAAACTAAGCAGAGAGACTTGTTTTGGGCACAGGAAAAATTAACCAAAGAAAATCATATGCCAAAAGGGAATAATAAATTACAAACAGAATACCACTCAATGAAAACATGTTTGTAGAAAGTCTACTCTCAGTGAAGATTTATGTGAATAATTCTATGAATCTATGCACCAAAAAAAGTTATGGAACTATAAAACTCTTCCAATTAATAACTAACAACTGATAAATAAGATAAAAGTATATTTGGCAAATGGATTTGTTTACAAATTAAATTGCCACCCCAACTGATAAATTTCAAGTAACAAGTATATCCTAAAACAGTCCACATCAGCCATGCTATCTAGTAAGGTGTATCTGAAGGAAGGACCACATAACAGAATCAGCAAAGTACTGAATAGGATTTTATGTAACAAGACCCAAAAAAGGAGGTCATGTCAACTTGGACTTAGCAATTCAATAACACACATGGAGATAAATGTCTGCGTGATATCTTTTGTTCTTGTGTTCATTTCATTAATCTGGGATGGAATATGGAATATATAAAGTAAGCTTTGATGAGGTAAATCTAAAACCAAATAACCACAAAAAAATTAACCCCACCTTCCCTCCCTAATTTCAAAAAAGATAAGATTTTTTCTTTCTCTGCTCCAATTTCAAAACCAACCGTCAGTACCGGGTTTTTAACAGTGGCAGCAGTAGTAATGGTACCCAACAAGGTTGGTTCTGTACTAAGCCGCAAAATCTTGAAGGTTAATGGCATTCAGATTTGAACTTTTGAACTAGCATATAACAGCCACAAGTAGAGAGATTCCACTGTCTCATATCATAGCCACCCCCAACAAAGCTAACCTACTTTTCATTACTGCCACACAACACAACAATACCACACAGTTACATACATACATGCTATAACTATAAGAAGAGCATCCAATCAAATCACACACAGGTCCCACTCTCACATACATAACCCTATTTCTCTCCCTCTCTCTCTCTCTCTCTCTCTCTCTCTCTCTCTCTAGTGGTTCTCACTTCCACAAAACCTAAATTGTGATTCCAAGCTTTCCTAAACCCCAGAAACTGCACTCAAATTATTTTCTATATAAAAATTAAAAACAATATATAAAGGAATGAAGAGAGAGTTTTTGTGTTCTTACCTAAATTCTCAACCTCAAACTTGCCTCTGCTCACCGTACCAGCTGGCTTCACCTTCCCGCGCTTTGCCTCCGCCGAGAAATCAATCACCGGCGGCAACGCCAAAGGTGCCGATGACGATATCGGCTTTGGGGACAGCGCCACCACTGACCCGTCGGGACCGTACTTCCTCGGTCGCCCCCTCTTCTTCTTCTCCATCTGCATAGTTGCCGGAGAAGTTGTCATCTCCGCCGTACGTGGCGGAGGATGCGGCGGAGCACCGCCTTGATTCGTCGGATTTGGGGTAGGGATTGGCGCCGCCGATCCACCTGCCGGAGAAGGGTTTTCTGCCCTGGGAGCTATCTGATATTCCGACGGAGCATCTGATCCGACCACCGTAACGCCGGCGCTGATACCGCCGGCGCTGGACTCCATGGTTTGAAAGTAGTTTGAAAATCTCAGTCACAGAAACACACACCACACACGCGTCAATTTCTCATTTTTTCTGCTTCCTCTTCAAAACTCACTCACTCAAAAAACCATCACAATTTTTTTTTTACTTTTTTTTTAATTAAACACAAAAATTAAAATCAAAATTGAAACTTTGGGAAACTAGCATGCAACAAGTAGCAGAAAGTCTTCAACTTTGCACCATTTCCATGAATTTTAGCTGGGATCAAAATTTTTTTTAAAAAAATTGATCTTTTTTTTCTTGCATAAAATTAATAATCTGAATTTTAAGAAAATAGGCTAGTGAAAAAAAAAAAAGAAAAAGAAAAGAAACTATGACAAAGGGAAATGAGTGAAATTTGAATTTCCAATGGAAATGAAAATGCTGAGAAAAAAATGAATCCTTTTTGTTTTTGTTTGTGAAGGTAATTGGAGTTTCCCTAACTTTCCTTAGGAGTGTCCAAATTGAGATTAAAAAATTGAAAAGATAGAAAAGGAGATATATTAAATTGGATGTATAAAAAATTATTTTTGTTTAGAGATATTTAATGCATAAAACAATATTTAATATATGATATAATTATTTTGTTTTGGTTGGAATCTGGTGTAGAAATATATATAAAAATAATAAAGTTGTTGGGAGGGAACTTCTTTTTCTTTCCGTCCTAAAATATATTTATATATTTATTCATATTGTGTTAAAATATTAAATATATAAAATTAAAAAAAGAAGAAAATAAAAGAATCACCACACATGTTACCATATGGTTTTAGGTGAATGAAAAAGTTAAAAATAGGTTGCCAAGAAATAAAGAAAACTATATTAGAAAAAAGAAAAGGAAGGCATGGTAGGAAGTCTCTCAAGGCAAGCCATGTATGAAAATATCATTATAGCTAAATAAATAGGGCATTAGGGTTATGGCATGAAATATTAACTAAATATATTTTTCAATTGAAAATTAAAGGCAAAGTGGGAAGAAAATATAATGAAAAGGAGCTTTGATCCTCATTTAAAAATTTTCACGCTTAAGCACTAAAAATATATTTTTTTATATTTTTATTTTATTTTATTATTGGGATAAATTGTAAAGCAAGGCAGGAGCCTTTCATAAATTCTCCCACCACTTAATGAAAGCTAATTTGAAAGGGTATATGATGAACCAACAAATTAGTAGTAATTAGTTATAATACAATGCTTCCTAACTTCTAATCTTTGCTTAACACAAACGACTTCTTTTCTACTTTCATAAGGGTCTTTATTTGCCTTTGCTAATATTTTGACCACATTCAAGAACCTTTATTTTCAAAAATAAATAAATAAATAATATAAACAACAACGTGAGAATAGTAATAATTAATGCAAACGGTTTAATAGAGATCTATAACGTTGTTTTCCTTTTGTAAATATGCAACAACAAATTTGTTTTTCCTAAATTATTCAAAATGTTTTGGGCAACAAATGGTGTAATAGAATACTTGTTTCTTTTTTGAGTTTAATAACGCTATATTGTATTTAATGTGTTGACTCCCTTCTTTCTCTAATTAAATCAAATTTTGAATGAAGACGAAATAAATTTAAAATAACATCTTAAAAATATCAGCTGTTTAAAATTTGTGTATGTAATTATTTGTGTTCTGTATATATATGATATCATGATGATAATCACTGGAGTAATATTTTTCACAATAGAAGAATTAAATTTTTAAAGGCTCAAATTCAAATTTCATTCGTAATGTTGGAAACGTTCTATTTCTATTCAAAACATTTTATTTTATCTTATTTTAGTTCTCAAATAAAAACAAACATCTAAAAATATCCTTTTCTATTGCAATTTTCTTTTAAATAAGGATAATAATTATAATTTTATTGGTGATAGTTATTAATTTTGGTGCAGTGAGAATAAAAGTGATAGAAGAATTCGATAAATAAGAAAATAATAATAAAAAAAATATTTTTGAAATAAAAATAAAATATTTTAAATATTAAAGATAAAATTAGAATTTAACTCAAATATTAAGAACTAAAATAATATTTTATCTTAATTATAAATATGAATTTCTTCACGTTATAAATATAAATATGACACTATTTCGTTATGCATATACAAATGATTAATTAGCAGCTATTTTTTAGTATCCATGTAATATGATTATTCTTTTAATAGAGGAAAAAACTTATATTACTTTTCTTTTTCTATCAATTTAATAAATGAAATTTTGAATAAAGCAAAAGTAAACTTTTAAAAATAATTTCATTTTTTCTGGTAGTATTTACTCCTTAAGCTGGTCAAAAGAAAAAGTTATTTACTCTAAAACATTCTGTAACTATACATTATACTAATTAATCTAAGACATTATACTAATTAATCTAAGGAGAAAATTCAAAAATACTGTGGCATTAATAAATGGAGGGAGATAGTTTTTTTTTTATAAAAAATAGTTGTATTTTATTTTACGTAATAGAAAAAAATTGAATACATATAAATTAGATCCAATTTGACCACCAAAGTAATAAAAAGAGGGATCTTTACAAAAATTAAAGATATAAATATTAGATAAATTTATAGAGAAAGATACTAAAAAAAACTAAGAAAAGTGGTATCCTTAAAGGTTTTGTCTATGATAGTGAAAATATCTAGTAGTCCTTTAAGGATTATAGAAAAAGATTCTAAATATGTAGCTGTGGTTATTTCTAATATATACTCATATTTTTTTTTATTTTAGAAATAATACTTAAAATCTTAGTGGACCATTAGATACTTTCACCACCTAAGAATTATCCTTCTTTAAAACTCAAGGTTGATATCAACGACGGAGATAAGAATCATTTGGAGAATATGTGATTTCGAAGACGTGTTGGTGCATCGGGAGACACCCGTGGATATTTTTCCAATTGTAGTACTCGTAGGATTATATAGAACAAAGACACGATAACTCAATTTAAATTCCACCATTCGAGATCGATTGTTGGTTTCACAAATAAACCCATCATCGGGAGAGTAAGATACAGATCTCTTTTAGTTTATGGAATGTTAGGGATCTCTCCAAAACCTGATAATTCCTGCAAAAATATTTTTGACACCAATTGACAGCTGGTGCCCTCCACCTTAGTATTCTGATGAGAGAGAATCCTTGTAGTAAAATCATTAGGTCGGCTCTAAATTATCTGAAAGTCAGCCTCCATTATCCGAAATGAAATAGATTAATCGACAAATAGTCTTCCAATAAGCCTATTCAAATAAGTCTACACTCATTCTTTAATATCTTCTTATTGCTTAGTACTCGAAATGAGTATGGGAAACTTTAATAGAACACGACGAGAGGAAATCCTATTAGAGCACAAGAGGAAATTCTATTAGGACATAAAAGAAAACTCTAACAAAACATTAGAAGAACTCTATTAGGTAGCGTTTGGTATGTGGCACTAGAACTGAAACTGGGAGACTGAAACTCAGTATTGTGTTTGGTGGATAAAGATTGGAACTAAAATTTCAGTTTCAATATCCAAAATTCCAATATTTTCAGTATCTCCAGTTAAGAGGGATTGGAAGACTGAAACTAGGACTAAAACTTTAATAACTTTTTTTTACTCAAATATCATCATTAAACATTAAAGTTTCCAATATTAGCTTAATTCAATCTCTAACATTAAACATTAACTTAAGAGTGCGCACCCTACCTCTTGAGGTTCAAGTGTGAGTGGGTACTAAAGTTAGTTCCACATTGAAGGAAATAAAGAGGAGTGAGGAGTTTATAAGATGAGAAACTCATTTACTTGACACCTTAAGGTTTTGAGTTGGATGTGGTGTCTTCTCATCTTGTGTTCCCTCACTTGGTTCCTCCCTAAAGTCTCTCCCCGACGGTTTTGCTCCCCACGGTGGCCCAACAAGTGGTATCAGAGCCGATATTTGATCGGCCTGGTTTTAAGGAGTATTTATGAGAAGCATCGAAAGTTTTCTTGACAAGGTGGTTCGAGCAGCGAGTCCCGCGGTTTGTGCGGCGGTGTGATGAACGAATACTCGAAATGTGGTGAAGAAGTTAGGGGAGATGTTCTCAATGTGGAGACTCACACTTGAGGGGGAGATTCTTGAGGTTCAAGTGTGAGTGGGTACTAAAGTTAGTCCCACATTGAAGGAAACAAAGAGAAGTGAGGAGTTTATAAGAGGAGAGACTCATTTATTTAACACCTTAAGGTTTTGAGTTGGATGTGGTGTCTTCTCATCTTGTGTTCCCTCACTTGGTTCCTCCCTAAAGTCTCTCTCGGCCCTTGATCTTCGTGGACGTTTGACAACTTAGCCCTTCAGTGAGTTTTTTTTAACGGAGCTTGTATGCGTGGCACGTTAAGTGATAATCTGTCCGTTAAGTGACATTTATGATAGACTACCCGACCCCTGATAATTATCATCTTCTTCCTTTCACCCGACCCGACCCCTGATAATTTATTCATCTTCTTCCTTCGACTTGACCTGACCTCTGATAATTTTTTTTATCTTCTTTCTTCCACCGAGCTCCTAATAATTTTTTCATCTTCTTCCTTTTATTCAACCCCTGATAATTTCTTCTTTTTTTCTCCATTGATGAACTCTAATTATTTCAAATTTTTCTCTTCCATTTATTTATCTCCACCACCATGAGCCATAGAGAACAATCTTGAAGGGACTTTAAAGATATATACTCCACCACTTCCATTTATTACCCTCTTCCATTTGTTCATTTTTCACCACCATACACCCTCTTTTTTTAATTTTGTTCACCACGTCCATTTGTTCATGTCTTTCATTTATATTCCATTGTTATCAGCTTTATGTTCTTTGCTATCAAGCTTCATTAATGAATTTTTTGGATGAAGAAAATTAAGGTTTTGCACTTTTGCATAATTACATAGTACAAGAGAGGGTTTTGCAAAAAAGAGGAAGAGAAAAATTAATTTTATCAGAGGCCGAATTGAGTCCGTTTACATTGTTATCAGTTAACATCCACGTCATCTCGTTTACATGCCACATATGTCAGTCCCGTTAACTTTTAGGTCATCCCATTGACAGAAGGGCTAACTTGGTAAACAGAGATTAAGTTCAGTGATCGGGTTGAGGTTTTTTTTTATTAGGAGCCTCCTTGATTTTTGACGTCGTTATCAAGGACCTCGTTTGTATTTTACTCTTAACTTAATTCAATCTCTAACTCTAAATATCTATCTTTTAATAAATTTTAAATCAAACACAATAATAAATTTAATTCTGTCTCAGTTTTCAGTTTTAGTCTTCCAATTTTATTTTTTCTTTCAAACGCACCCTCATGCAACAAGAAAAAAATACTAAATGGCACATAAAGGAGGGAGATATTTAGATATAAAAAGATCTTGAAGATCATAAGAGTTTGATTGGCTAAACCAAGCATTTTTCTTTGCGTCTGTTTATAAATGGTGAAACTGAAATTTCTAACCTTTTGTAAATTTTGAATTTCTTCAACGTGACAATTAAACTGAATAGAGATTGAAATTCTATTTAAACAACTATATACTCTACTACTATAAAATAGTCACACTGACTAATTCCTTTTCTTCTCAAGTTCTTTTCAATTTTCTCTTTATACATATTACTGCCTATGTTATGTTAGTTTAGCTGTGTTGTAGTTTGAGTTTGAGTTTATCAAAATAGCAAATCTCATCATTCATAAAATATATGAGAGAAAATTGAATGTAATGTTTGATATTGATATTTAGTTATTTACTTACATTTTTTCACAACACATTAAATATTTGTGTGAAGGTTTCTTGGTTTTCTTATGTATATGTTTGATATTGATATTCACATAATTTTTACATTATTTTACAAAAATAAATTATATTAAAATACTTAAAAATATTATATGTAATTTGTGAATATTCTTACATGACATAAAAATGTGAATAGAATAATTTTCTTTATAAATAGAGTTAGATACCTATTTAGTTAAAAATATATTATTTATTGTTATTAATTTCTAGAATAAATATATATACTTCTCTTCATTATATTCACACAAAAAACAATTTTATTATTATAATTATTCATAATATATTGCAAGCACTAAGTATCAAAACAGAAAACAATTTTTTATTTATATTCAATTATTTATTTATTATTTATTATTTTTCATAATTATTATTTAAGTTGTTTATATATAATAATATAGAAATGGAGTGGTAGCTAGCAAAGTGAACAAGTAAATCATGTGCATACATGAAGAGTGCTTCCTATTGGGTGCACATGATGGTAGACTAGAAAATTTAGTGGCTTCTCCCCTTTCATGGTAGTGCTTATTATTTATTATCCTTTTCCCAATAAAATTAATAAATTGTTATTTTAAGCATAAGCTGGAATCATCTTAATAGAAAGAAACCATTTGGATTTATTAGCTAACTAAACAACAAAAACTAATCTATGCCTTTCTTTTTTATTTTTTATTTTTTTTTAACCAGAAGGATGCATTATGATGATAAAGAATAAACATGGCTATAATGCTCTAAAGAGTTTGCCCACTTAACCAACACTCAATAATTCTGTAAACGGATAAGTAGTGTTTTGATTATAAAAGTTTGTGTCAAAAATTTGGATGGTTTCAAATCTTTTTTTTCCGTCAATTTGGTCATAAAAGTTTCAGTTATGTTTGAAATGGTATTTTTGATAATTTTATCCTTTTAATCTTAATTTTTTTTAATTATAATTTTGCCCTAAAAAGCAGCCCCCATTGGCCGTTGAACCCTAGCCCCTACCACTCTTTTATTGTCGCCGTCGCACCTCCATTATCGCTGGAGCTTCATCACAGGGTTATGAAATGGCCAACGACACGCTCGCTCGCTTTGACGACGGAGAAGAAGTCCTTCTCGGAAGAGATCTCCATGTATTCACCGTCGCATACCACTTTCACCCGCCGTTGTGCCGTTCTCCGCCACGATCCCAAGGAAAAACGGCCTCGACACCGCTGCGAGCCTCGGCCATCGGGTCTGTTACTCTCTCCACCTTGTCTGACGTAGCATCTGCCCTGACCACCGCAAGCAAGTTTGGATCTGGCGGTTTTGGTGGTGGTCGATTCACCATTGCCTCTGCCGATTCAACACATGCGTCGTCCATCCTCTCCTTCGCAGCAGTGGTAACGTTCTCAGCACTGTTTTCGTCGCTGCTTTCGACGCCGTCATCAACATCACCATCCTCTGGTTCTATTGCCCTGTGAG
>JASCZI010151057.1:86705-127606 GCA_036250425.1 Stylosanthes scabra | reverse complement strand
GTCCATCCTCTCCTTCGCAGCAGTGGTAACGTTCTCAGCACTGTTTTCGTCGCTGCTTTCGACGCCGTCATCAACATCACCATCCTCTGGTTCTATTGCCCTGTGACTCTCCTCTTCTTCTTCTTTTAATTTTTTTGGTTGCCTAGTGTTGATTTTGGATCTGAAATTGATATTGTTTAATATGGACTTTTTGTCAGTTGCTCTGTTGCTTGTTGCAATTCTACTTTAAAATCTGAAAATGATTATGTTGAAAATTATAATTGTTGATAACTTGATGAATCCTCTACTGTTATTGTGATGTGCTTTTGCTCCAAATTTGGCTTAGATTCATATTCCTCCAAAATAATTCTAATTTTTTTCCAGAATTGAATCTAAATATGAAACTAGATTCCAAGTTATTGTTGATTCTGCATTGTTTTTTTTTAAATCAAGTTGAGATTTGAGAATAATTTAGTAATTTACTTCTTCTTCTTTGTTGTTGTTGATGTATTGAATGTTGCTGCTTTTTTTGATCTATTGTGATTGTTAGTCGTTGTTGCTTCTTCTTCAATGTCAAGAACGATGCACAGTGGTGGCATGAATGCTGCTGTTAATGGCTATTAGGGTTTCTTAATTGCCTTTGACTATAACCAATGTAAGGGTAAATTAGTAATTTGGACGATTTAAAAAATACTTAAAACCTTTATGATCAAATTGACGAAAAATAAAGGTTTGGAACCCTCCAGATTTTTTACCTAAATCTTTGTGACCAAAACATCACTTATCCCTTCTGTAAACTTTGTATAATATATTCGTGTTTTAGAGCACACGCACTACAATAAATTCGGCAAATAACAGTAATTGAATAAATTGTCGTTAAATAGATAATGTCAATGATTTTTACGGAACTTTATCGTATTTAGTGACGATTTCTTTGAAACTGCCTCAAAATGAGTGGATGCAAAAACCATCATGAAACAGATAAATTATAAGAATAAAGTGGCGGTTGATGCAGAAAACACTTTAAAATATATTTTTATCTATTTAATATTTTTAACTTAGATTTCAATTTAGTTAAAAAATATAATAAAAGAAATTTTAAATGATAAAAATAATATTTCAATGGTTAGGTTAACAAAATATTTTTTTATAAATAATAGATGAAATATAAATCACAATTTAATAAGTCATCTTAATAAAAAATATCAATAATTTAATTTGAATCATTAAAAATAATACACTACTTGCATATTATACAAATTTATATATATATATTAACACGACACTATATGTATTGTATGTTGAGTTGACTTGATAGAGTGGAAGGCATGCTGAAAAAGTTTGGACTACCCCTTTTGTCCGATTCCTTATTCAAATCTCTCCATGTAGGAGCGCGGTTCTTAAATCTAAACCGCTAATTTGTAATTGATTTAATGAAAATCAATTTATTTTCAACCGGCCTCATTTAGCGGTTGTTTTTAAATGGCCGCAAAATGTATCACTACCATATTTTGTGTTTTATGGTCGTCGTTCCGCCGATTGTAAAAATCTATCATAAAATAGTTTGACAGCGTCATTATAGATGGCGATTAAAAAAACCACAAAATAAATAAAATAAATTGTCGTTAAATCTCGTCTTTCTTGTGATGCGGAATTTAAAACAGATAATTATTATATATTTTTCATAAATAAAGAAGAACTTAGAAGTTAAGTATCGAAAACAATAATGATTAAAAAGTGTCTTTATTTGGGATGGCAAAAAGCTATAAAATAGAATATTAAACAATGTGAAAATAAGTTTAAAATGATGTTGTGTTCATCAGTAAGTTGAAATAAAAAAAATATAGTAAATTAATTACATATATAAAATAAATATTAAAATATGAAATATATATTAACAATATATAAAATAACATATATAAATCTAAACAAATATATATTTGTGAAAAGGGTTCATGAAATATCAAATGTATTAATCTTGTAAAGAATATTAAGAGTTAAAGAGTTTCCAAACTATATATTTTGCTAAAAATCTAAAAAGTTATTTTGACCCGCTTGGAATTGTGTCTAATTTTTATGCATTGATTAACAGTGTAAAGAGTTTTACATAATTATTTAATTAGATTTATGTATTTACATGACATTAAAAGTAATAAGTTTAAAATTTATTATATTTTATGATATAATAACATTTGATTAAATTTATATGTAAAACTCTTTTATACTAATGATGTATGAAAATTAAATTATTTTAGAATTATGCAAAAGCTTAAAACTAAGTGTATATTATGTGTCTCAATAAATTAATATCTGAAAAAGAATTTCATATTAAGATTAAAAACTGAAATTTTTTTATAAAAATTTGAGTTTTCCGATTATATTAATTAGCTTTTATGGTGATAATTTTCTCAAAATTTTACAGCTTATATATCAATAATTTTAGTTAAAAAAAAAAACTGTTTTACGGTAAATTTAATTGTCGTGCGGTGTGTTGTTAATTGTTATCAAGGGTAGAATAAAAATATGAATATAAAATATAAAAACTAATTAAATTATAACATTATAAAAGCAGAATTAGTTTTTTAATAAAGTCTTCCACAATATGTTGCAGGAGATCGAGTTGATGATCCAACTATCATACTAATTTATTATATTTTCCTTCAACATTATATCATAAAATATTCTTCATGATTGAGCTTATTTGCAATTAAAAATTACTTATATGAATAACGATATTCACTAACAACATGAAATATGAAAAATTCGAGATCAGCTTATTTCTAAACAAATTATATAATATTAGGAAGTCACATTGCAACTAATAGTTTCAACCAAGTTACCATGAAAAAAAAAATACTTTAAAAAAATTAGGATGAGATAAGAACAAACTTGATTTTTGTGCTTTTTATATTAAAGAAAAATATAAATAAAAATATTATATAGGGTGACGAGTATTAATTGCACACTAGCTTTCCGCGACTATACGTTTTTAATATGTATTGGTTTGTTTGCTTTCTTGTTTTTATGGGGGTATATTATTCTGCATATGCCCACAATGTTTGAACTTCTTTTTATTTCTTTATAAACAATAATATTTTAAAAATTTATGGTGATAAAGGAACCTACCTTATAAAAGCGAAAGATGATTAAATTATGGTGTATATATATTATAATAACTTGATATGCGATATGAAAATTGAAAAAATCACCGTTTCTAATTTACAGGGCAACGGTGGTTGAAGATTAAGGAGTGTGCTTCATCACTAATCAGTGGAGGTCCTTGTCATGGAATATATCAAATTAACTTAAAAAACATTTAATTTATGCATTACTGAGTTTACTTTTAATACTCACAGCTTCAATTTTTTAAACATATTTTCTTCAAATATATATAATTTATTACCTCCAATTATCTCTAAATAAAATCAGATTTAAATTCTATGTATTGTTAATACAAAAAATAAAAAATATAAGTATCCAATCATGACAAATCATGATAATAAAATTAACTAATATTCAGATTTATGATTTTTGAAAGACCTAAATTTATTGGTAGGTCAGGTTCAGATTTACAAATTAACCTAATTGACCTATTAAGCTTAGAAGTTTTTTTTTTGAGGGGTATTAGCTTAGAAGTTTGTATGTTATTGTAAGTTGTAACATTTTCTTGTCACCAAAAAAGAAAGTTGTAACATTTTCTCTTTTTGTTCGGACAATTATACAATTTTGGTATTTGGAATCTGTGAGTATGACATCTTTTTGTCTTTTTTTTTTGGGTCGTGTGATATATTTTTTGTCTTGACATTTTATTTTTTGGTCATGCACGCATTCTCCTCCAACCATTCCGGTTTTCTTTATGGGCTACTTACATATTAAAATGCCAAATTTCCCCACCCAGGTAGCTATTGTTCAAGCCCAGTATAAGCCCATTCATAACCCATTTTTATTTCTTAAATGAGCTATGTTCATCATAACAAAAACTAGAGTTATTTTAGCTTTGGCCCAAAATACATTCGTACTATATACAAAAGACGCAGCGGGCAGTGGCCCAGTGGCAGGAAGCTATGCTTCCAAAAGGCTTCGTACCTAATGGAGTGGGATCGAGTCCCAACTCAAAAGCTTCAAGGAAATAAGTGTGTGTGTGTTTGTGTGTGTAGTGAAAGGTGACCTATGTGTCACTAATGTCAAAAAAAAAAAAAAAAACCAAAAGAAGAAAAAAAATGATGATTTTACGGTGAATATTATATTATTGGAAAATTATCATGTATGTCGTGCCAATTGAGTGAAGGACTATATAACAACCATGAATGAATGAAGCGGTAACATTTTGTCCTGTAGTGCACGCAGAGATTACGTTTTTAACCCTCAATTTTTAAACAAATTTACCAAAATGTCCAGCTTCCTTTTCATGTTCAGGGTTGTTCTCATTCATTTCCATTTCTATTCCAGTTCGTCCGTTGGCTTTCGGCGAAGAGTTGTGTGGCTTGGTGGTTGATGTTCTTGTTGCTGCGGCCAAATAGGTTCACGCTGCGGTAGGTAACGACTCCGGAGGCACCTTCTTGGATTAGCTCGTGGTTCTTCTCTTCGACATCAGTGGACTCAGTTTGTCGTTCTTCTATTCTCTTCTGCGCTTGTTACTTAGTTTTTGGTTAGTACTTCTCACTAATCCTTTTTAATTGGTGGTTGCAATGGAATTGGTGTTTTACCCTCGTGGACTACTTTGGGGTTTTGTTATGATTCTTTTAGATTTTTTGAGCCTCTGATCTTGTTGAAGCATGCGTTGATGTAGTTTGCAAGGTTTTTATTTTTTAATTTTTTTTATTGGAGTGACAAGTGAGATTTATTCTGTAAGCCCTAAAAAAGAAAGAATCGATTTTGTTAATAGAAGAGTATTTTAGCTATGGCATATTAATAATAAACAATGGCTTACATTAAAAAATCCAGTTGAAGAAATTGAGTAGTATGCAATTCTGAAAGTGTTGCCTTGTTGATTTTATCTTCTATCTTCTTCACATCAATGCTATTTCCCAAACAACCTCTTTTGGCCTTAACCCAGAAACGTTATACAAAACCTTCAATTCTTGATCCTCTTCCGAGCAAGCTCGTTTCTCAGGCAATTGAGGACCTGAAATTCTTATTGGTGTTCTTGTGCTTTCTTTTTAGAGATAGTTCAGTTGATATCTATAAAGTGGTGAATTTAGGGTTGAAGATGTATTATGGCGAAGAAGCACTAACTCCCTCAATGACCTTATTAGTTTGATCTGCATTTTAATTTAAATTGAAAAGACACTGCATTTCAATTTAAATTCCTTTTTGAAGAAAAATCCGATTTAATTATTCTAATAAATTCTTCTGCATTTATAATTCCCCCTAATGATCCTCATCGTTTGTGTAATTAGATAATTTGACATTACTTAGTTAACTGTCCAGCATTTTATAGTAAGATAAGCTTTATAATTTATTTTGCAGGTTTGAGGTTTGTTTTTTATTGGTGAATATATGTGATGGAAAATATGGAACCATTTGAAATGGATGGTTTGAACCAGGCTCCTTAATCAAATGTGCAACATGAAGAGGAGGATTAAGTCGAACTTGAGTTTCTGGTGACCTACTTCTCAATCTAATAACCAGTCTTGTTTCATCCTTGCTGTTGTTTTTTATGTTATGTCATTTATTAGGTAGTAAATTAAATTTATGTACACAGGAGAGTTCACTTGATATTGCTATGGACGAAGTAGACCAAGGGGAAGTTGATGATGGTCATGGGGTGATTCCGGACGAAAAGGATGCACAGGAACCAATGACATATACCTTGGAAGATGTCATGGATGTGAAATTCGATAATCCAGAAGTGGCTATTCGGTTTTATGAAGCTTACAGTAGATGAAAGGGGTTTTCAATGCGCCACGGAAGGAAGCTAAAGAACAAGACATGAGGGGTTTTAACCCTGTGAATTAATCTCTTAATATGTGTAGGATCACTTGGTATTTTTAGTGTAATAGACCTTCCCTTCCACAAAAAAATTTAAACAAGAAGCTGTGTAGCTTTTATTTGTTAATTTTAATAAGAGAATTTGTGTTTTAGCTTTTATTTGTTAATTTTAAAAAGCAGTTCTTAAAGGAGTATTGAAAGCCTTAAAGAACTCCATGAAAAAGAGCAAAGATTCAACACACTTGTTCTTTCTAGTACAATTTATTTTTCTCTGAACAAAATTCAAAGAATAATTGCCCCATTTTCTCATCATAACTGACTGCTATTGTAGGATAAAGGGGGTGTTGCTAGATCAGAGGGTGGTCTTATTGTGGGAAATGAAGTACCTTTGTTTTAAGAAGCACACATTGAATTTCACATTTTCAATTTAAAATGAACTAGGACAAGTAAATTAATACTTACAACCGATTTAATTCCTTAACCTCATTCGCAACAACAACAAAAGCTGCTAAATCAATTTTTACAGATTCGGAAAACACTGAATTAACTACATCATATATCTTTTAAATTTTTTAAATTCAAATGGCCTCAAAGAGGATGTACAATCAAGGCAACAACTAAACAAAACAAATTTACAAAATATGACAACAATAAGAGTCAATTACAAATCAACCCATCCTATCCTACAAGAATTATCGAGAATGAAGTCTCCTCCTAAACCCTTAAGAAGCCCTTGCCTGATTCCAGTGTCCCAAGACATGAACTCTAATCCCTCAACTTCTCAAGCACTCAGGAGTCAGGATCTTTCAGCACGAAATTGCTACTTAGCAACATAACAATCTTAGAGTGCCACAATTGTAGTATTTCAAGCCTAGTAATAACTCCGTTTGAAGGTGGGAATTCTTTGATAATTTCATGAACTTCTGCTTTCATCCAAAGTGATATAAATCAAATAAATAAGAATGAAATTGATTAACAAATAGACACCATAAAAGAAAAATACAACTTACTCTTATTGTACATATAAATCAAATAAATAAGAATGCAATTGATTAACCAATAGTCACTATAAAAGAAAAATACAACTTATTTTTATGGATAAATCACAGGAACTATATGATTACCACAATATGAAAGGTTCCTTTGGATAAAAATCACAAGAAACACAAGATACACAAAAATCTAATTGTATGGATAAATAACCATCACTACTTCCTCCTCGTTTTTAATTATGAAATTCTATCTATTCTATGTCCTGCACTACTATCAGTTCTTGGGATATAACTAGAAGGAAAGACAAAAAAAAACCAGATACAACATGCATTTCCCTGTGAAATAAATCAAGTGTGCAACTACTTTCAGTATATGCTATGCTACAAATCAATCAAATATGCAGTAGTGTGAAATGACACAAAATACAATGACAAAATAATGAAAAATAACAAATAGCAAGAGTCAACATTCAAAGATTGGTTACCCATCTTTGCAGCATAATTGCAGATCTCTTCAGATATTTTTTCTTCCCTATTTCAAACAAACTATTGATTTTTTTCTTCCCTATTTCACCAACCACTTAATGCATGGAAATTGCTCAAGTTTTTTGAAACCTAATTTTTGTTTGCTCAATCCAAATAACGAAATATTAACAAGGTTAGTGAAGCTGCCAAAATTGCAAAGTTAAAAACTAATAATGAGTACTCACGTCGTAAAAAACAAATCACTAAAACCTCTTCCCCGAATTCTCCTTCGTCAGAGGAACCCTCAATACCGGTCCCTCCCCATGAGCACACAACAAACGACGCCTCTTCGAAGAGAAATAACCGCTACTGGAGACCGAGTTTTGGGAAGACATTGGTTGCTTGACGGCGACAGGTTCCTCACAAGGAGCAACACGAACCCAGAAATCCAGAATGTGGTTGAAGAAATGTTTAAAGCTGATGAAACATTGAATGACAATGAAATCAAAGCAATACGAATTACTCTATGAGTTTTTTAATTTTTTTAAATTGAAGAAAGGGGGCTCGGATCCAATACAACAATTTGAGATGAGCCGGCTTTGAGCCGTGGCTAACAGTTTCAGAGCCATGGAGGGTATGAGACAGCCGCGCAGGTGCCTCGAGAAGAACTCTGTCCGGTTGCTTGTCCAACGTAGGCACTAAAGAGAGTGTTCCACATAAAATTTCTTCCACAAATCTCAACCATTGATAATAAATGAAGCTAATCTTAATGGTTATTATAAGTGTCATACAGGCAAGCGGCCTGTCATACCGGAAATGCACCCTATATTATTATGGTGCCTCAAAGTATGTTGTTTAATTTACTTAAAAATTAATCCTTAATTTACAAAGTATAAAAATAAATAATTTTTAAATATTTGATATTTACTTTAAAAAGATAGTTGGACAAATTTGACACTAAAATAATTTAATTTTCATGCACCGTCAGTGTAAAAGAGTTTTACACATGCATTCAATCAGATGTTACCACATTATCAAAAGCAATTAATTTTTAAATCCACTACTTATGAAGTCATATAAATGCGTGAATCTAATTAGATGATTGTGTAAAACTATTTACACCATTATGCATTAAAATTAAACTCTTTTTTCACACAAGTTTTGTTTCACTGTTATATAAGGATGAAGGACAATTCACTGTAGCACATTAAAGTTGGAATAATCGTTTACATTTTTATTTTGTTATCTAATAAGTCGTTAAAGCAAATTCAAAGTGCCTAAAGTTAACTTAAGCAGCAAACTGATATTCCATGGAATTTTCCTTTTAAAAGAAAAGTCATGTTTTCCGTATCATGTAACATGGAATTTAAAACATTCAATTATGATAATCAGAATCAGATTCCAATAATAAATAGATTAATAATTATCTAGTTCCGTACATCTCGTATTATATTTCATCATTCTATGCCATCCTTGTTTGCAATTTGCATCACATCAATGGATTCTTAATTCTCTCTATTTTCTTGAGTCGTGATTCTTCATTATTCTTACATACTAATAACAGAATATTAGAATACTTAGATGGTCCAGCATTTCAGAAATTCAATCCACATACCATTGTCAAGCCAAATCTGACCATTCATACTTCCTATGATAACATATATAACCATCCGTATTTAATGTTTAATGTTGGTAATTTTTTTCAAAAATACTTATGATATTTAATTTTTTTTAATATTTTTTATTTATGTCAAAATTATCTTTATACATTTTTAATTTTGTCTTTAACGATTTAGTCAAAGTTTATATGAATAGTTTTAACACAAATAAAAACATTAAACAAAAAATTGGATAAAATTAATTGTTTTAGGTGATATTTTTGGAAAAAAAAAGTCAAAAATTAAGTACGAGAAAAATACTTTAACCCATAATATATTACGCTCCATTTGATTATGAAGACTTGATTAAGTATCATGTGCGGTCATAAGATATTGAAACTAAAATTTTAGTCTTTATTATCTCTAAAATTTCATAAAGTAATAATACATGGGACTAAAAGTTTTTGGAATAGAGACTTAAATTTTAATAAATTTTTTTAAATGTTCTTACTCAACTTTTAAAACTCCAGTATTAATCTTTGTCTGTTCTTCACGAGTGAATTCAATTTCTATCTCTTAATTTCTATATCCTAATAAATTTTAAATCAATCATAATAATAAATTTAATTTAGTCTTTATCTATCAGTTTATTTTTATATCTCCTTCCACTATAAGAAATGGGGGACTTAGCGGCGATTTATTGTTGTTTCGCGGCGATTTTAGTCTCCACGAATTAGTTTCTAGACAGTTATCAAATTGCCTCCTTTAATGGCGTTGCTAAACGGTTTTGCAGCGGTTTTCGCAGCCGCCGGAATAATGGCCGCAAAACACAAAATGCGGCGGTGGTAGTTATTTAGATCTACATTGGATCTCACCTGAATCGCCCCATCTATCCTCCTGAAGAGAAGTTTGGTTTCAAACTCCGATTCCATGTGGCTGAGAGCCCTCATTGTCCAAGCACAACGACGCAATTATCAGGGGTGCGCTCTACCACTCTCCTTTGCCAGATCGATCTTCATTAAGAGGGTCAACCCAAGCTATTCGTCTACTAATTAGCGGCTCATACTCGTGAACCTCACTCTTCCTTGGTGCACCAGCACAATGTTGCTGCACCACACTAGGAAGCTCCCTCTTTTGTAATTAATTCTGAAAAGTTTCTTGGGAGAGATTCGAATGAAGGACCAGTGGATAGTTCACGCTCCTTCAATATGCCTTCCACTCCACCAAGCCAACCCAACATTCAATACATATAGTTCTATTAATTATATATATAGAAATTTGTATGATATGCAAATTGTGCATTATTTTGAATCATTTAAATTAAACTATTGATATTTTTATTAAAATGACATATTAAATTGTGATTTATATTATATCTATTATTTATAAAAGAATATTTTATTAACCGTAAAAATTGAAGTTATCACTTTTTAATTAATTAGATTTAAATGTTGGGAAATATTATTTTATTATTTAAATTTTCTTTATTATAATTTTTAACTAAATTAAAATGGCGAATTCTATGGTGAATTGTGTTTGCATGGCTATGAATGGCTTTGAGGTTGACCAACCAATAATTATAAGACATCTGTCTTTAAAAAGCTAGGAGATGGAATGCTTGAACTTAACGGCGTCATCTAAGTTACAGCAAATGAGTTTTTTTTTTCTTTCATCTTTCAACTTGGCCCAATATAAACGGGTCACAAACCCAACCCGTTAACCCTCCCTTCCCCAAGGCACTAGGTCTTCTTCTAGCCACCACTGTGTCACACCATGAGTCATGGCTGCACTGATGTCTGCTGTGACTCTGCCACCATGACTCCAATTCCCATCTAGTTTCTACTGAATTCTCCAAAGAGAACAAAAGTAACAAGGTTGGTGGAGAATGCCACTCTCACCGGCAACTGCTGTTGTACGCGTCGTTCTGCTGCGTGCCGCTGCCGCCACTAGTTTATGACAGCTAGAGATACTGTATTTCCCTGCTTGAGACATGCTATTTTTCAACTGTACGTTCCGGGTTATCTCTTCTTTGCAATCTGCTGGTGCCACGATGGAGATGTAGACAGATGCATGTTCGACCAAGGACAGAGGCGATCTTTCGGTGGCACTATTTCGACCACTCCAAAATTGGATGGTGAACAGGTTCCACAACCATTGAAGAGGGTGGTGGAGGGAGATTCATCATCCTCAAGCGTTGAAGGCAACAATGGGATGGGGGAGTTGGTTAAGTCACAGGGTTAGGGTTCGGGTATGGTTGCGGGTCGGGTCATCTTCTTGGCCCAAGCCTAGTCCCAAAATGAAATCAACGATCCATAACGTAGGCTGATCAAAACGTTTCTTTCATCGTTAATATTATAGTCAAATGAGACATGTGTCAACTTTTTATTGCTTGAATTACCATACCTTCATAGCCATTAAAAAACTTATGCATCATAGAACGCACCAATTAAAATCTAAGTTAAAATGTTAAATAAACAAAAATTACATATTTGCGGCGGTTCTGACCTCAATCGCCACTATATTCCTGTCATTTATCTGTTTCGCGGTGGTTCTTGCATCAACCGCCGCTAAACTCATCAATTTCGCTGCGGGTTGTTTTGAAACCGCCGCAAAAGCCATCTGTATTGTCCATTTAGCGGTGGTTTATTCAATAACTGCTATTAAGACGCCGCTATTAGGCGAATTTGTTGTAGTGTTCGGACACAATCTTATAATATTACCAATAACTGAAAGACGAGATTATTATATTTTTCTAATGTCCTGATAATTGGACCGGATTGGTCAGTTTGACTGGAAAATTCGAGAACCACTCTTCTATGCCATCCGATTTTTTGTGGAGAAAAATCGATTTTTTTAAAAACTAATACTATATTTTATAACATTTTATATTATATTTAAATTATTTTATTATATATTTAATTAAACTAATCCGAATACATCCAATTAAAATTTGAAAACATTAAATTAATCACTCTACCGATTGACACATTTTCTCAACCTTGCCTTTTTAGATTACCAACAATATTATTGGGAAATATATGTGGAATACACTCAACTCAAGTTTAATTTGACTTTGAAACCGATTATACGATCAAGGGCTCCTCTTTAACCCTTACACTATGGGATGCCACAAAAATAGTTAGGCAATATAAAAGAGAAATTAAGAATAAAAGTAATGTTAATTAGAGGATCATAAATAAAGTTTAATTTATTTTGATTAGCAATTTATAATATCTTTAGTCAATAATTTAAAATCATACTTTAATCAATTTTTAAATATTAATATCTAATTACTGGAAAAATAATAAATTGCGTTGTGTTTTAGCATTGCTCGCTCTAAGAATAATATTCTGATAATTAAAGAAATAATAAGTAGGCGTGAGAGTGATGGAAGTGTCCAAACAAAGTCTTAGTGGAAAGCACGCACCATCTTTGTTTGATTCTCTAACCACATATGCACATGCATATTATTTTAACTTCATATATTTATTAAGATTTCAAACTATATTCTTATTCTATTTTTAATATACAGAAAGTGTTAACTTTTCTATCCACCTTTACCCCCTATCTGCAGCTGTGTTCATTAGATTAACATATTGGCCGTATATATATATATATATATATATATATATATATATGAAAGTATTCTGGTGTTCTAGAATATCAAATATATATGTGATTTAGATGAAGTGTACCTGTTAAAATATTAAATATAAAAATTTTAAATATTGACAAAAATGATAAAAAGTTTATTTGACTAACAGAAATTAACATTCATTTTGATTATTTTTGTCCAAATTTTAAATATTTTAAAGTGTTTTCATTATTCAGTTTTTTTAAAATTTATTTTCTTCACTTTCAAATCTTTTATAATTATATTCTACGTTTGTCTTATCAATTTTAAGTTATCAAAATATATATGTATTGAATAACAAATTAAACGTATAAAGATAGAAAATTAAAATTAAAACAAGTAATCTTAGAAACAAAAGAGACTTATATTCTCTTTTTCTATGTTAAAAGATTGTTTGTAATCTATTATTGTGTGTTCTCTAAATTTATAGTTTAGTATAGAGTTTATCTTATTTCTTTATTCAAATTAGATCTAATATATTTTCTCTCATCTATAAGTGTTGTTTGACTATTTTTTTAAATGAAAGTTTTCTTTTATTAAAAAAAAACTAACTCTCTTAAAGTTAGTATTTATTAGTATAGTAAAAAGTTAAATATGTTAAGTTTTTTCATGTATTACTAGATAAGTTGATAACTAATTTGCTGTAAGTTTTATTTAAAGTTGTTATTTGTCCATAAGATATTGCATATACAAAATAAAACTTAAAAGTTAAAATTAAAACAGTGATTTAAATAGAATAATGAATTGACTATTACATTAAGAATTCAATTTTAATTAACTATCCATGTAAAGATATTATATATATGCATTCAATCATACAATATAATGTTAGTAAAAATAATTTTATTTTTTTTCATTAATCTCTTGATTGATAATTCAAAATAACTAATGTGATTGCATGATAAAATATTTTACATTGTTAGTGGATCAAAATTAAACTCTTACATTAATCTAAATTATATAGATTAAGTTTCTTTAATTATTAATTTGCTTACTAAAACCATCTAAATAAATATTAAAATATCCATTGACGATTTGAAGTCATGCATGCTCAAAAATACCAAGGCAATTGTGATTAATCAAAGACGTGGTTGGACAATAATAAAGATGTGATGTATTACCTGCATTACTATAATTTTTTATTGTTTTAGAAAAGACTCAAATTCAAAATTTTTTATAACAAATAATGATATAATATGATATAAGCTACAATTTATTAATCAATTTAGTAGTATTTGTATACAATTTTTTATTTCTGTCAGAACTTTTTTTATTTGGATGTTGCAAAAGATGCTTGTCAAAAATTATTATAAATGTAATTTATACCTTCTCTTATACATTTAATTAAATATTATTTAAAAATAAATACCAAAAACAATACAAATCAAAAGTTTATTTATACGTATTTTTCTGTTTTTATGTACTGAAACACAAAAAAATATTTATTATCGGAAAAGGAATTGAAGTTCATATATATCAAATTTTTGTGTAATATATATATATAAGACATGGCCCGAAAAGCTTTCCCTTGGCTTATTCCCTGTCATTAATAAGATGATGGAATATGGTGTTAATGTGTTATTATATTATACATTAATCATATTTATTTTTTCTATTTGCATACCCTTGCCATCACAAAGCAATAACCCAAACAATAACTATCGTCGTTTGAAATGACAAATTGAACATTTTTTTGTCTTAATCTATGTCTTGTGCATTAGCTGTTAATGAATGAGAGAGAGCCTATCCACAAATTATAATTAATATCAGAAGATTTTGAATTTCACAAAGTTTCGGAGAATGTCTACTGTAGTGATAATATAAAGCCAAAAGCTTAAGAGCAACATATTAACTAATTTCATTATATCTTATATATAATAATTTAAAAGTAAATATCGTTCGTCTACGTAATTTTTGTCAGTATTATTAGTCTAGGCATGAATTCAAATATACAGAAACGCACGCACCCACCTTCTCCACAATAGGAATTGAACGAAATAAAATGGAAAGAATACATATGAAACCATTTTTAATTAGTTAATATTAGTCAATTTTAAGATTTAGATTTATAATTTATGATATAAGATTAAAGATTTATTAGGATGTAAAATTTTGAATTTAATATAAAAATATTATTTTTAAAATATTATTTTTAGAAGAGTAAGCATGCAGTTTAAATTCACTTAAACATGTTTTGAGTTTAAAATTTAGTATATATAATTATTTTTGTTGGACGAATTAAATCTACTTAAAGTCTGTAATCGTATATATAATTAAGCTGGACAAATTAAAATAAATCATGCATGACATGATGATTTATGTATACAATAATGTTATCATGCGAAAAAAAAAATACAAGAATATTATTACTATTAGCACAAAAGTTTCCTATAGCATATTCTCTCCATTTCAAATAGGATAATTTTAAGAGGAAGATGTTTTCGTGTGAATAAAACAAAGAAAATTTATAAATTTAATTTTAAAAATTAAATAATACTTTTTAAAAAAATAAATATCTAATTATCTATAAGAGTTAATCTTCGCATCTTTTATCATTTTTTTCTCTTACCTAGCATGCTCTTTCAAATTCTCCATATATCAGTTTTTCAATTAAAAATATTATATTTATTCGATACAAATATAAATGGTATAGATATAAATTTTATTAAAAATAAATGAGAGTCATAATTATATTTTATGTTAATTTTTTATAGAATGTACAAAAATAAAACCTATGTGATAAAAAAATTTCATATTCATATAATTTATATTAAAATGGTGGATACTACGATGAAAATTTTATAAGTGTCTTCATATAAAAATATTTTATTTTGAGCATTAGATGATAAATTAAATGGTTAGATTTTGTTCTGGATATTGGGCCTGCATGGCCCAAAGACCAAACATGGACTCCGAACTCAACCAAGCCCAACATGAGACACGGAACAGGCCGAAGAGCTAACCGACCATCCGACTTATACGCACCAAAAGATAACGGTTACTCTAAGCCGGTGATAACCAACTCCTACGTAATCGGGCCCGCCTCGGGTATAAAAAGGGAAGATCAGCTCTTCCCTCAGGTACGTCTTCTAAACCCTATCCAATTGCCGTGCTCTCGGAGGTTCCCAAATCCCTATTTGGCGATTTTCCTCTAGCGCGCTTCCAATCTCTCATATAAATCTCCAGCCTTCTCCCTCGGTACCTCCGGTTGTTCCGGAAGTCCCAAAACCCTGAAGGTATATTCTGTACATTGGCGCCGTCTGTGGGGACCTTCCTAACTAACGATGGTGAACCGAGATGCAGAAGGAGCTGTTTACTCTGATCATTCTGGGGACGAACGTCCCCCGAATCAACAAAACCAACAACAGGTCGATCTCGACCTCAATGCAACTGCAAACGCTAGCCAAGAGTCAGCTGGTCGAAACGCTGGAACGGGTGAAGCCCAAAACGGCCAACCCAACTCTGGCGGCGACACCTCTGGAGGCCAACGGAGCACTAGCGCCTTTGACAGGCTAGGCCCCGGAGACCCAGATCCCAGACCGTTCGATGGGATCGGCTCGGATAACACCCAAATAATCCAAGACCTTCGACATCGCATGCGAGCCATGGAGGCCGAAGTTAAAGGGCTCCGAAAGGAAAACGTGGAGCTCAAAAGCGCCACAAAGGACTCAAGGTCACAATGGCGTTCACCTTACCGGCGACGAACCCGATCTAAGTCCAGATCTCCGACTCGCAGACGTGAACGCACTCCGCCTCGCGAACGCACTCCACCATGCGAGAGAACACCAACTCGGCGAAGGCATCACCCAAGTAGCTCAGATGTCCAAGAATTCTCCTCAGATGATTCTCGAGAACAGAGACGAAGGTGACCTCGTCGCTATAAAAAGACACGAGGACGAGAACGAACCCCACCTGGCGGCGGACACACCCCGTTCTCGAATCGGATCCTCAAGGTCCAACTTCCCCGAAGGGCTTCACGAAGCCAACTGATATGAAATATGACGGTTCCACGGATCCCTACGTTCACCTCAACGACTTTGAACATCGGATGATCTGTGACGGAGCCATCGATGAGGTCAAATGCCGAGCCTTTCCGGTGGCATTGACCGGGCTAGCAGCACAATGGTTCACATCTCTGCCGGCAGGATCCATCTCCACTTATTCCGAAATAAGAGAGTTGTTCCTCAATGAATTCACGACAAGCATCGACAGCCACAAACACCCCATCAACCTCCTTGCTGTCGTCCAAAAACCTAACAAGACCACTAGAAAGTACATCGAACGGTTCAACGCCGAGTGTAAAACCATTGACGGATTGGTAGACGGAGTTGCGAGCTTATGCTTAACCAACGGCCTTGCCAACGACAACTTCCGAAGGCAGTTAACTACCAAGCCGGTTTGGACTCGGAAGGAGATGCAAGCCAAAGCAAAAGAGTTCATTCATCACGAAGAAGTCAACCGAGTGGTTGCGGCAACCAAAAATCAACAATCGGCACCCCGAGGAAACGCCTCAACGGCGCACCCTAGGGACACTCAGCGGGAACAAGGATAAAGGGGAAACCCTAAGTTCAACAAACAAAAGTACGATCATTACACCCCGTTGATAGCCTCAATCACGGAGATATACCAGCAAATCTCCGACAAAAACATCTTACCTCGGGCCAGAACTCTACGAGGAAGGACCCAAAATGCCAAGAACAAATCCTTATTTTGTGATTACCATCAAGGATACGAGCACAAAACACAGGATTGTTACGACCTCAAAGATGCTATAGAGCAAGCAATCAGAGAGGGAAAACTCAACGAATTCACCCAGATTATCCGCGAACCCCGAAACGCTGGTCGGGAACGGTCGGAAGGACCAGAAAATCGGAATCCTTGGAACCTCAGGGAAGCCGACAAAACGATGCCTATAGTTCTAGTGATCACCGGGGCCAACCATACAGAGAAGTCTAAGTCAGCCCACAAAAAGGACCTCAAAATCCTAGCGGCAGTACGAAGCGTCCCTCCGCAAATGCCGGCGGTCACTTTCAACAGCAAGGACTTCGAGAACGGAGTAGCTGAATCCGATGCACCAATGGTAATATCAGCTGGCGTCGGTCCGGGCATAGTTCGGAGAATCCTAGTTGACACAGGTGCACACTCTAATATTATGTTCCGACACGCTTTCGACGTATTAGGGTTCAAAGAATATAACCTGAAATCACACCAGCCCGGAGTTATGGGACTCGGCGATCCCTTCATCAAGCCGGACAGAAGCATAGAGCTCCCGGTTTCTATCGGAACTGGTAATTCCCGGAGAACGGTCATGGCCGAGTTTGTGGTCCTAAAAGACTCGACGGCTTACAACGTTATCCTAGGACGGAAGACTATCAACGACTTCTCCGCAGCCGTTTTCACCAAATTCCTAGTTATGAAATATGAAACAGATTCGGGTGACTTCAGTACCATCTACGGAGACCGGGTGATGGCCGAAAGATGCAGTCACAATAACCTAGCTCTCCGAACAAAGTCCCGAGATGCCGTCGGTGTCTTCCTAGCCGACCTCGACGCTAGGATCGAAGAACAATCTCGACCGAAACCCGACGGGGACCTCGAGAAAGTTCAGATCGGAGACTCAATAGAACGCCACACGTTCTTAAATCGAAACTTACCATATGAGCTTAAGCAACAATTGTCGGAACTCTTCAGAAATAACGGCGACCTCTTCGCCTTTACCCCAGCCGACATGCCAGGAATTGACCCCTCGGTAATGTCACACTCCCTTGCCATCAACCCAAAATGTCGTCCCGTAGCCCAAAGGAAAAGGTGCACGTCGGACGATAGGGCGACGGAGGTCAAAAAACAAACCAAAGCACTCTTGGAAACCGGTTTTATCTACCCTACTCCACTTGGTTAGCCAATGTGGTGCTAGTGAAAAAGGCAAACGGAAAATGGAGAATGTGCGTCGAATACTCCGACTTGAATACAGCTTGCCCAAAGGATGCCTTCCCACTTCCCAACATCGACGGACTTGTAAACGCCTCCTCCGGCTACAAGTACCTTTCTTTCATGGACGCATACTCGAGATACAACCAAATTCCGATGCATAAACCCGACGAAGAAAAAACGGCGTTCATCACGCCAGATGGGACTTATTGCTACACGGCAACGCCGTTTGGTCTCAAGAATGCAAGCGCAACCTACCAGCGGTTGATGATGAAAATCTTCAAAGATCTCAAAGGCCGAAAGATAGAGGTCTATGTAGACGATATGCTCGTAAAACGGAGGATCCTAGCAAATTGATCCCCGACCTTGAAGAGGTTTTCCATTCTCTAAGGCAATACAAAATGAGACTAAACCCTTCAAAATGCGCCTTCGGCATGGAGGCAGGAAAGTTCTTGGGTTTCATGGTCACCCAAAGAGGGGTAGAGGTCAACCCTGAAAAGTGTGAAGCGATCCTACAACTGCCCAGCCCTTCTAACTTAAAAGAGGTCCAACGGCTGAACGGCAAGCTAACGACACTATCTCGTTTCCTCGGAGCGTCGGCAAGGAATGCCTTACCCTTCTTCAAATTAATGAAGAAAGGAACCACCTTTGAATGGACGGCCGAATGCGAAGAAGCATTCCAAAAATTCAAGACCACACTATCGGAACCTCCAGTCCTGACGAGACCAATCGTCGGAGAACCCCTATACCTCTACTTGTCAATTACCGACGAATCTGTCGCAGCGGCTCTAGTAAGGGAAGACAAATCGGGTGGTCAAATGCCCGTCTACTTCACGAGAAGAGTTTTACACGAAGCCGAACTAAGATACTCCAAGATTGAGAAACTGGCATTCGCTCTCCTCGTAACGGCTAGGCGACTACGACCGTACTTCCAAAGTCACACGATCGTCGTTCGCACCGACCAAGCTATACGAAACATCCTACAGAAACCCGACCTAGCGGGACGAATGCTCGGATGGACCATTGAGTTGTCTCAATTCGACATTCAATTTCAACCTCGGACGGCAATCAAGGCACAAGCAATGTCAGACTTTCTAGCTGAGATGGTCGTCATCGGAACCACGACGGAAGAAACCAAAACAAGGAAATTACATGTAGACGGATCTTCCACTCCAAACTCCGGAGGAGCCGGCGTTATTTTGGAAAACTCTGAAGGGTTAATGATAGAGCAATCCATAAGATATTAATTTCCAATCTCAAACAACCAAGCGGAGTACGAAGCCCTCCTAGCAGGATTGTCGCTAGCTGAAGAAGTCGGAGCGAAATCCCTCGAGGTCTGCACTGACTCTCAAGTCGTGAGTTCGCAAGTCAACAGAACTTACCAAGCAAAGGATGCACTTCTCCAAAAGTATCTAGCTAAAGTTAAGAAAGCTCTTCAAAGTTTTGACAAGGTGGAAATCACCCACGTCCCACGAAAACGGAACGCTAGAGCCGACCTCTTATCCAAGTTAGCTAGCACCAAGCCCGGTTCCGGAAACCGATCCTTGCTCCAAGGGGTCGTGAAAGAACCCTCGGTATCCACAGCTGAAGTGGACTGCCTTATGGTCGCCAAGGCCACGTCATGGATGACCCCCATCCAAGACTTCCTAGAAACCGGAAGCCTCCCATCCGATAATAAAGAAGCAAAAAGGATAAAACGGGAGTCGGCTAAGTTTGTCATCATTTCTGACTAGTTATACAAGAGATGTATCGATTTACCCCTCCTAAAGTGCCTCGTCCCGACACAAACCGACTATGTGATAAGAAAAGTTCACGAAGGATGTTGTGGATACCATGACGGCGGGAAATCGTTGGCTAGAAAACTCATCCGAGCAGGCTACTATTGGCCTACCATGATGAAGGATTCCATCGACTTTGTCCAAAGTTGTGAAAAATGCCAACTCCATGCCAACTTCCACCAAGGCCCCCAAGAAAAGATGGTACCCATATCGTCGGAACAACCTTTCGGCATGTGGGGAATCGACCTCGTCGGTCCTTTCCCACTAGCACCAGGTCAGTTAAAATACCTTATCGTGGCCATTGACTACTACACTAAATGGATCGAGGCTGAGGCACTAGCCTCCATCACGGCGGCTAAATGCTGGAAGTTCGTATGGAAGCAGATAATCACAAGGTTTGGCATCCCATCCGTCCTCATCACGGATAACGGAACCCAATTCGCCGACCGAAAGTTCAAAGAATCGGCGGCTGGGTTCGGGATCAACCAGCGATTCTGTTCAGTTGAACACCCGCAAGCTAACGGACAAGTAGAAGCTACCAACAAGGTGCTTGTCAAAGGTATCAAAAAGAGGCTCGATGAAGGAAAGGGATTGTGGGCTGAAGAGTTAGCCTCAGTGCTATGGTCATATCGCACCACCCCACAATCATCAACCGGAGAGACACCTTTCCGACTAATATACGGGGTAGACGCCATTATACCGATCGAAATCGGAGAACCCAGCCCACGATTGCTCTTGGGGTCGGAAGATCCAACAGCCGAAAGGAACCTCGTTGAAGAAATTCGGACGCAAGCTCACCTATCAGAATTGGCTCTCAAGCAAAGGATGAGCATTCGATACAACAAAGGAACGGTCAAACGGCACTTTGAAGTTGGCGACCTAGTCCTACGTCGGAATGACATCGGACCCCCAACACCGGGGGAAGGGAAGCTGACACCAAACTGGGAAGGACCATACCGGGTAGCCGACGACCTCAGAAAAGGTGCGTACAAACTAGAACGACTCAATGGAGCAGAAATTCCCAGAAGCTGGAATGCCTCTAACCTTCGTCGTTTTTACTCTTAAGCACTCTTTTTCATCCTTAGCCTTAGTATAGATTTTCATCTTAAACTTAGATTATTTTTCGCATTTATATTTGCATTTCTTGATAAAGGGGGTACTCTTTTCCCTATCCAACATCGGAAGGTTTTTTAACGAGGCCCCATTATTAGATAAATTATCATTTCCGGACTCAATTAGACCTGTTGAACGACATCCATTCCTACCTCTAACTTATTCGAGAGACGACACAAAACGGTCACGCGTCGGATAACGGGAACTGATCACTCCCTTCCATCAACGAAAAATGACTAAAGTCCAAAAAGTCATAAATACGGCCATATAAGAAAAGACCAAATCTGAAAGGAAACACAACACGGTTATATATACAAAGAAACCCAAAAACGGCTAAGTATAAAAACTTAGACAGAACTAACCAAAAACAGAGTTAATGATTAATCAAAACGGATCCGACCGGGTAAAAACGGCCCAACGGATCCGGTTATAAGATGTTCAAACGGGAACCCAACCCAGAGAAGGCACGACGGGTTCTCCAACAGACAAACTTTGTTCTTATAATTGTTCACAAAATAAACTACTAAGTTTAGAAGAACAAAAAGTAAACTATGAAGGAGGAGGGTCCATCTGAATATCCACAACCTTCCCGTCCACAACCTCCTTAAAGAAGCTAATCTGCGAGGTATCAAAATCCGGGATCAAGACAGCTAGCTGCGCCTTCAGGACCCCCTCGGTCGCCGCCACAGCAGCCTTGGCATCCTCGGCATTTTCGTCCCGCTGCTTCTCCAAGGACGGGATCTTCCCCTCAGCAAGGTCAGCACGAGCCTTCTCAGCAACCACGAAGTCTTTGAGCTTCTGTACCTCGGACTCCAATTCCTTGATCCGACCCTGAACGGTGGCAACCTCCTCATCCTTCTTCTACCTCAGAACTTCCAAGTTCTTCTCAGCAGATTTCAAATCTCCTTCAAGCTTCTCCTTGGCCGCGGCAGCATCCTTTAGTTGTTCCTCCAACACAACCTTTTGGAGGTTGAAAGCCTTCAAGTCACCGACCAGTCGCTGATTGCGCCTCTCCGCCTCGTCCATCATAGTCAGGCAAGGCTTAACGGACTTCATGATCGTTGCGGACTTCAGCAAGGCCCACTGGACCCAACGGAAGCTCTCCACAGGGTCGTAATCCCGGAGGGCCTCCTGAGTCTTAGGTCCCAACAAGTTTTCGGCAATAAACTTGGAGCCATCAAAAGATCGGTCTAAAGGGCTAAATTCCTGAGCCGAGGTTTCCGTCCTTTGCCTCTTAGCAGCCGAAGTTTCAAGGGGCATCGATCGCCTGCTGGAAGAAGGGGAAGCTATATGCTGCTCCCGAACCGGAGATGCCACCTCGGCGTTCCTCCCCCCATCATTTGAACTCCCTTCCTTAGGAGTAATGATCACATTACGGGTCGGTTGAGCCGGCTGGGCGCTACCCCGAGCCGTCGAAGACGGACCCGACCCAGCATGACCAACCACCGGTGTGGTCGGAACAGCAGCGCCCGCGGAAGGAGAAGGACGGACCAAACCACGGAGGCGATTCAGCGTAACGTTGTTCCCCGCCATGCTCACTGCAAACAAAACAAAGCACAATCGATGTCAAAGACGCGATAAATAAAGCAAAGTTTTTTGCAAAAAGAGCAGAGTAAAAAAAGCAAAAAAAAAAACAAAAATTCCTCGTACCAACGCCCCTCCGTGCCTCGTCCGGCCTACCCAATAAAGCTTTCGGTGCTAAGTTATTCTTTGCAAAAAGAGCGGTCAGAATATCGACAGTGTCCTTTTGCTCCGCCCTCAAACCCTTATAAGTCACGGGGGCGACATCAAATTCGGCTTGATCAGTCCAATATGACGGAAACCGGCCCTCCCCCTCTAAGCTCAGCCAAAACGACCAATGTTATCCAACCGGCAAAATCTTGAAATAACGACCTTTGAAGTCGTGAAAAGAGTCCTTGAAGAGACCAAAAATCTTCCTATACTTTGACGGCCTCACCGACATGTAACCCTTCTTCGTTTTACCCTGAGTATTGGCAGAGTAAAACGTGAAGAGGCTCATAAAGACCTCCGGCTCTTGCGGCAGTTGGAGCCACTCGGTCACTAGCTCGAAGCATCGGATGGACGCCCAAGCATTAGGGTGAAGCTGTGACGGAGCAATACATGCTCGGAGAAGGAGACGCTGTTGGAAGTCGGTAAAGGGGACACGAATGCCGAACTCGGTGAACATCACCTCGTTCACCCATAGCCAGTGCGGCTTCGTCGGGTGGTCCAAATTCATATAACACACCCTCTCACCCCGACGAGCGGCCTCAACTTTATACCTCCATTCCAAATCTCCACCGCCGAAAATTACCCCTGTTCCCTTTAGTTCATCCAAATACACCTGATTTAAGATCGACGGTGCCCCCAAGACGTCGGGAGACACCCACCTATACAACAAAGACACCTCATGCGGCATCTGAACCGCCCCAGCCCTCCCACCCTCTTGGTTGTCACCAGGATTCTCCGCCATTTTTCACCTGATGAGAGGAAAGGGAAAAATCAAACACAGCCGGAATGATAAAATTCTTAAAAAGGAAAAATGAAACGGCGGCCGAAGAAAAGTCACAGCCGAAGAAACCCCATAAAACAACCACACCACCACCCACTAAAACAAAGAGGAGGAAAGAGAAGGGGAAATGGGGTTACCTTAAAAGCTGCCTGACGCTTGAGCAACTGCCTGAGAGTCCTTCTGAAATGGGTGGCGCCCCGCAAGGAAAGAAGGAAGGAGAAGCAGAAATCAACAATGGCAGAGAAAGGAAGAAGAGGAAAATGTGAAGAGGGAGGAGACTTAGAAGTAGAAATGAGAATTAAAACTCCCTCTCCCCTTCTTTTTTTCATTTAAAAAGGAGGGAGGACAAAATGGGTAAAACCGCCCCTCTTCATTAATCACTCTTTTCAAATTAAAGGGCAAAACGGTAATAGCAACCTCTCCTCAATAAATGAACATCATTAGCAAGCACGAAGTTCAACGAAACGTTTTCTCTCCCCACGTTCTTCGAAATGACCTTATGTCAACTGTCAAATCGAAACTGACGCTTCTAATGCCAGAAGCTTCGAGAACACGCTCCGAGCAACGTTTCGTTTCTCCGCCGTAACCGCTCCCGAATTCGGGGCAGATCATTGAAAAGACGGATCCACCGAGGACCCGACGTGAGTGCGTGTAAACTCATCAACTTACGAAGCTCGGATTCTCCGAGCTCCATAAGTTCGGGGCAACTGTTCTGGATATTCTCCAAACATGGACTCCGACCTCAACCAAGCCCAACACGGGACACGGACCAGGCCGAAGAGCTAACCGACCATCCGACTTATACGCACCAAAAGATAAGTCCTGGAATGTCGGTTACTCTAAGCCGGTGATAACTAACTTCTACGTAATCGGGCCTGCCTCGGGTATAAAAAGGGAAGATCAGCTCTTCCCTCAGGTACGTCTTCTAAACCCTATCCAATTGCCGTGCTCTCGGAGCTTCCCAAATTCCTATTTGGCGATTCTCCTCTAGCGCGCTTCCAATCTCTCATATAAATCTCCAGCCTTCTTCCTCGGTACCTCCGGTTGTTCCGGAAGTCCCAAAACCCTGAAGATACATTCTGTACAGATTTTAATATGTTATAAAAACGTTATTATCTAAAAACATTGTTAATATTATTTAAAATATAATATAAAAAATCAAATCTTTATATAAAGATAATTTTTGCATCTTGAATAAAGTAATGGGGTATTTATATTGAATGACTTGTTAAAAACATACGATGAAATGGATGGGTGATATAGAGAGCGACAATATGAGACTAGTGTGTTGCTTGAAATGAATTCATGTGGTAAGAAGAAGAAGAAAACAGCTAGATGACAGTTGGAGGCATCAAAGTGTGGCAGCTGCTGTTTCTTCTGCCACATTATTTGCCGACACGGTATATATGTACCTCACCATTCATCACCACCTTTTCCCAATTCCAATACCATCCAACAACCTTTAAGTTTTTCACTAACGAACCACTTGCCACTGCCCTATGTCCCTCTAATTAATTACTACCACCTCCGCAACTCACATGCCCTATTATATTATTATCCTTACTGTTGGAATTCACCCTGCCTTCTTACAACCAACTCATCAACAAGTTGACTCAAAATTATTATTACAACTAGATTCTTAATTTAATTACCACTTGCTTTCCACTACCCTAAGTCTTACTTAATTACTACCATTCATTTCATTAATTCCATGAATGTGATAGTAATTAAGGAGAATTCTTAGGTGGTGAAAGTATCTAGTAGTTCACTAAAATTTTAAGTGTTATTTCTAAAATTAAAAAAAAATAAATATATATTAAAAATAACCAACATTCACATATTTATAATCTTTTTCTATAATCCTCAAAGAACTACTAAATACTTTTATCACCATAGACAAAACCTAGTAATTAATATCAGAATAATATACTCAAGATTTTTAACAAATGAATTTTTATTCTATCATTTCTCTTTGCTACTAACCTTAATTACCCCTTACTAAACTACTAAATCAATATATGAATTAGATTAAGAATAAAGCACAACCAAACCTATGGAATTGTTTTGTTTTTGTGTGTGTTTGTGTGTTTTTTTTTAGGCATGGTCGTGGCTAGTGTATGTTTCAATGTATGCTACCTACACCTAACAACTTGTATGGAACTCTTGGGTACCATGCATTTGGGTCTTCATCACGACATCACCTAGTATGTTTCACATGATGATACTGCATCCTTTCAAAGCATAAAAGTTGATTTCACGTGATTCGCCATGTCTATGTCTCCGATTATTGAATTGCCATCTTTCGTCATGTAATGCTTTAGAAAATCTTGAGTTACTAATTAACAAATCAATTACATGAATGATCAATAATGGCCATAGTATGTAAGTTGCCTTATGTGTTCTATATGATAAACTTTGTGAACATTAATTTGATATGATATGATATGATAAGCTTGATTTCGAAGAAAAATATCTGATTGGTAACTGACTATCCTGAAACCTTATGTACATTAATTTTTTTTTTTAATATAATCTACTAAAAGATTATGTAATGAATTGATTGGATTTAAAAAAAAAAAGTGAATTGATTGGATAGTGAGTATCCTAAAATTAAGCATGATGCTTAAAATGTCCGTCCAAGTTGTACCGAATTGTATGTGGCATATTTCTATTCATTAATTGAACAGACAAAATGATTTCGTGTAGCGTCCTCGAACAGCAAGATGGGGAAAAGGGACAATATACTTTAGTTTCCCCCTCTTTCACTATATATATGTATATGTATATATGTATATGTATTATGGAGCCGTTTCAGCTACGTAATACTAAGTAAATAGCAGATTTGGGTTTTAGGAAACGAAACTTCCAACTCTTAACTTCTTAATTAAATTACAACAGATGAAACCATTTTCTGGACAATAGTCTAAAATGGTTTTCTATTTGTACAAAGAAACAATTTAAGAATTTATGAGGACTACATTAGATAAGACTTTTACTTGAGGTTTAATTCTTTCTCATATTTGATTTATTCTTAAAGCCATTCTTCAATAACAACTCTTTTCCTCGGGTGAAAAACAAAGTGAAAGTAACCACCACTACATAATGGAAAAAAAGTGTGTTTTTCGAAGAGACAAGATTTAATTATCTTTTTTCATGTTACTTACTTTACTTATATATTACAAGTTAGAAACTAGGAATAATAAATCAGAATCATGAACAATACTGGGCCCAAGATCCAGCAAGATCCGGCAGTGGCAGCGTTTAACACAAAGACAAAGTGGAGCCACCAACAAATAAAATTTAAACGCGTGCAGAGTGAGTTATTACTTATTAGAGAAACAAAACAAAGTTAGTACTTAGTAGTTAGTAGCTTGGTAGAATAAATTAAATAATGGAGTCAACCACTTAAATTAATAATAACAATAATAATTCAAACGTCGTTATGTACACTGTTTAATCTACTTTTTTTTTAAAAAAAAATTTTCTGTATGAATGTGCCGCCTCTACCTAAACTATGTGCCACCAAGAATCCAATCCCTATCCCTGCCTATACTTGATGAAATTTCACAACCACCGTCCCACCAAGGGAAACAAGAACCTTCTTCATCTGTAATGCCCTATCTCTCATGCAAATTCTTTAATTCCTCACGCAAAGCATTTAAAATGGTGTAAGTGGGGCCCCATACCCCTTCCAGCTACATGTATACCTATCTCTTGTTTTTCACCAACCAAATCCCAACCCAACCAACTAGGAACAACTACCATCACCAAATTCCCACCCTTTACTTTTTATGTACACAATGCCCAAACATGAAGCAAAGAATATTACTACGCCTACTATGCTCTAATTTTAAAAAAAGTTGCACATATCTTCCTTCCACTTCCTTCTTGTAAATTCCCTCACTTTCTGCTTTAAGAACAAGATTTGATTAACCCCAAATTGTAGAGATTCCGCCTCACGAGGCTACCAAGAGAAAATAACACTGTCCCACCAACTCCACCTGGTTGATCTCCTTCCCTCTCTCTCTTCTCTTGACATAATAAAGGCAACTCCTTCACTTTTAAATTGCTTAATCCAATTTTCTGCCTAACAGATTCTATTATTTTTGGGTCAGCTGGGTAACCCATTGCATCAGTTACATAGAAAACATTTGCAGCCATTTCTCCAACGGTGGATATTTCAGTTCTGGTCACATTCAGCCCATTCTCTCTGAACGTTCTCATAACCTCTGCTAAAAGGCCCTGCCTGTCTTCAGCATATAACTCTAGCCTAACACCCTGTTATCCAAAGAATCAAGAATAATTAATCTTAGTTATATGTTCATTTATAACAGACAAAAGTACATATAGAAGATGCTTAATGATTTACCTCATTTGCCCTTCTCTCCACAGCAGCTTGCAAGCATTGAATCACACGTTGGCGCTCTGGTTCTGAACTAATTGGAGTGCCATCTCTATGCCTTATATAAAACTCCTGTATGTGACAAATTGAATATCATTAAATAAGCAAATAAACTAAACTATGAGATAAAAAGAACAGATTTGATGTCGAATAAATACCAGGTAAGCTTGATCATCTTTTGTATTAATTGTTGCATGAAAAACAACATATTCCATGTCTGTCAAATTACACACAACATCAAACATCAGCTTGATTCGATCCTTGCACTGAACATTCACAACCGAGTAACCCTTCTCCGCCCAATTTTGCACTGTTACTAATGGAGTCTCAGAGGTAAACTTGAAAATGCTACTCCTTTCATAGTCCCGGTCAGCAAACATCATTTGATGTAGCCTTCTTTCAGGGTGCATGACTGAATTAGAAATCGAAGTTTTTGCGCTCCTAATGTCATTGTCACCCTTCAAAACATTTCTTAACCGTGCTTCAAGCTTATTAATCTTCTGATAGTCCTCAAGAGCAGAACCAGAATCACAGTCTCTAACATACATCAGGGAAGCAATCCTGCCATTGTGAGTCCAAACCTTTGCCTCAACCACATCGCACTGCAGCTCGGCCAGCACAGCGAACACCTCGGAGAGAATACCGACACGGTCGGTGCCTGTTAATTCCAGGGCAGTGAAACCATTGGAGCTATTGATTTTACCATTGTGAATACTCCCAAGTGACTGTTAGACACAAGAATTTAAGTTACAATAAAATTCAGATCAATTTTAATGAGTAAATAGTATCAAAACTAAATTAAATAAGGATTTCAATCCTCAAATCAATACCTGTTCAATATAATTTAATACACTCTCATCCGTTAACTTGTTTCCTAATTGGTCCGTAACATGGAAAACTGTGTAGATAGATAGCCATAAGTTAGTGCAAATCAGGACACGAAATTGCTACTGGAAGTGAAAAAAGGAAAGTAATAATAGGCAATAGCTTACCATCCATGAACCACCTTCCGTCTGAGGAAATGTATGCCTTCTTAATCAAAAGGTTCAGATCAGCGAGCACTTGTATTGCATCCAGCAGAATCCCATGTTTTCTGGCACTATCAACCTGTGAACAGCATCAAAGCAAGTATTTCTATTAGTTTTTTTTGGTTCATGAAACACTATTTTTTTATTATGATAAAAAAAAGAAGAAATTTTGCTGTACCTTAACTATAGTAGCTGTGGAGCACACGGCATTGTCAATTACGACCCTGTTTTACAGGTAAAGGTAAAAGTTAGACATTTTTTTCCCGGAATTCCAGATACTCAATGTCAACAATTTTGTTCTGTTTTGAAAAAAAAGGAATTCTTGCATAAGCGTTGAAGATTTAAAGAAAGAAAAGAAAAAACAAACAAATAAAACTCTGGAAGGGCAGACAAAAGGAACAATAAGGAGAAAAAAAATTAAAAAGATAAAGTCAATATTATTTAGATATAATTGTTGGCACAAATCAAGTTGAAAAGTTGGTGGAAATTAGGAAAATGCTTTTGTCATCTCCCTTACAATTTTTGGCGATTTGGCAAAATATTTCACAAGATTTTGAAATGGAACCGCTAAAATCGAAACAAGAAGGAAATCTCATGTATAAAAAGAAAGTTACAACAAATATGTTAACGCGTGAAGAAAGCCACCGGTTCGTTTGAATTTCAAATTATGAGATCTGGAATGATAAACACATGGCAATATCTAACATAGAAACTACTGAAGAATGACGATGAACACACAAATTTGAGATGAGATTCACCAAAATATCAACCTGATTCTTGATACATCTCAAAATCTTACCATATAACTTCTAAATATGGAAACTCAAAAGAAAAAAAAAAACGAAGAAAGCAAACGTTGTAAAATATGAAGAAGATGAAGGTTTAATAAACGGACCTTGGAGTGCTCATCCGAATCACAAGCTTCTCATATTCGTCCGTACAAGCTGACCTCTCCATTTTAATTTCTCAGTTTTCAGCACACTACACTCCGTTTCAGAGGTAGATTTACACGTTTCAGAACGTGCTTCTCTTTATGTATATATATACCTGAAGCCGCAGCAAGAAGAAACCTAAATAGCTAAGGGATAGAAATAAAACGGCTTAAATTCCAAACGGTGGCTTTTATTGCAATTCCACCTTCGATTCAATCGCCCACTACCTTCACCAAACTGTCTCGCCTTCTCTGTGCGTTTTGCAACACTGCCACAGTTACTACTCTCTCTCTCTCTCTCTTCCAACGGCAAAGCACGTTTCGTTCTTAACTCTTCCTCTTCCTCTTCCTCACACCGCATACTACACTTATGCGTATTTATATTTACAACAAATTTCTTCCTACCCTTCCTTTATTGTTATTTAATTATTAATTAAAAAATTAAGAATTTCGAAGCGACGCCTACACGGAAAGAGAGAGAATGTTATTAGACACAGTTTGACATGCCGTGACTAACGCCTGCCCGTTGGTTTGCCCGCCCTGACCGAACCACCTCTTTATTTATTATTTTTCTTTTTTTTTCCATTTTACCGTCCTTGTGTCCTGCTACTCTCACAGTTGTATTCCTTACTGACAGGTCAACCAACCACGATGACACGTGTCTTGCGGAAACGGGGTTAGTTAACGATCTAGCTGGCAGGACACGTGGGATGAAGGAGGTGTTGCTTTGCGTACTGCAGAATCAACAGCTAAGGGAGTATCTCCTGGTTGATGAACGAGAGGGGATGTCCCACGTGGCAAGATGGGACCCAGTAAAAAGCCATCGGTTAAATCTTCATTACTACTTACTAATTAAGCTTTCGAGATTTTTTGCCTTAACGACGCATATTATGACGTGGTCTCACGTGACGGCACCGCTTTTATCGGCTTTTTTCCATGTCCCTTTGTTTTTTGGCTGGTTTTTCTTGTATTTTATTTTCAGCTTTGTGTAGTGTATACTGTATAGTATAGCAGAGTGTTATTATATACTTATATGTATATGTATATCAGTATATTAATCATTTTGATCATCTACTTTGCTTATAACCGTAACTCAACTCAATTGTTTTTGTCCGTACTTTTGCCTCGTGTTCGCCTATTCCATCTTAGCCCTAACAAAAATGTTCGTTCTCACCTAATTTCCAAGGTGCTTCCAAGTTCCAACTCATTTATTAACTTCTTCTATAGCATACATATTACCAGCTTCACTTACTTCCAAATAATTATCTTGTTGCTAATGTTTGAAATTCTCTATTAACGAGGTCAATCTGGAGGGAAAGTTCGTTGATAACAGTATCTGCAAGTCTCATTGATTGTGTATTCCTCTGTTTCCTTTTTTTTTCCTTTAATTTTTTTGTTCTGAAATCTGAATAATATATTGTAGCCGGTGCACTAAAGTTGGATAAAGCAATAAAATAAACTATTTAAGTAATGTTTGAAAACATCGTGACTTAATTATATCTTATAAATAATATTTAAAGAAAAAAAATACTAAAAGAACGAATCTTATCCCGTAATTAGTTATGAAACAATATGTGAATCGTTTTTATAATAGAAAGTATTAACCACTTAAGAGTAAAGGGTACCGATATGGCGATATCTTTACAAACAATCCATCAAGGATGCATGCCAAGGAAATATTTTATAGACAAATTTGAAAAGCGATTTGATTGAATATTTTTTATTTCATTTTAAATTTCCACTATCGCTTCCCATCACTACTGAACACATTTCCTTTTATTCCAAATCTAGAAGAAGGACGATTAAAACGCATGTAAATCACAAATCATTAATGTAATCATCGTCAATCTAGAATCAGACAACAAATTTGTCAACCACTTATTATGACATTTCTACATATTGCATATTTCATATTCATTAGGTGTGATTATTCACAATCAATTAATAAATGGTCCACATTGAAAATGTCTAAATAGGATTGGTTGCGAACAACATACGCGCACGCATGACTCAAATAACGTAATCGTGGAGGCACCTCCCAAGACCAAAAGAGAATAGAATTATCATGCATTCCTCTCTAACGGTGCTGCTTTTGATTAAAATATTTAGATATCTTTAAGGAAAAAAAAATATTCATCATTCCTTCATATTAATTAATTATTACAAAAAAATATATCATATGAGAAAAAGATAAGTGAAATAATAAAAGATAGCAATACCCTAAATCAATCTTTTAAAAAATTTTAGTCAGATATTTTCTCTGTATAAAGAGAATAATACGAAATTTTAAAATTTGTGCAATATTTTACTAAAATTTTTTAGGACTATGATATCGTTATCAAATAATAATAGTGATTGATTTGTGTAATGAATAATGCTATCGCAGGCCTTTCTATCAACCATCACATTTACACCCGTATAAAAATATAATTATTATAGATAGATCACAAAAATGGAAGGTCTCAATTATTATATTTTATACGAGTGTCTGATGTTTATTAAAAGGGTGTGTGAATAGCGAAAGTGTTGTGTAATATTTCACTAAAATTTGATACAAAGATTAATTTTTGAAACAAAATAAAAAAATTAAAAATTAATTTAGTAATTAAATTTACTAAAAATTAAAATACCCTTTACATAATAATTAAATACTAATTTTAAGCATTACCCGTGAAAAATGATAACACGCGAAGAATTTTTTTAGCAAAAACATTTTCAAAAAATTATCATATATAATATACATATTTTAAAAAAATTAAGTCAAAATCTCATTTTTCATTCAATCTTATTATCTTAAAAAATTATTTCGAAAAAATCATGGGTCATGAAACTTTTGAAAAAACAAATCAATACCAAATCTCCCAAACACGTGTCAGAGAAGAGTGTGATCGCTACGAACACCGTGTCAACCAAAAGTTCCACGTGTGGGTCCCACGCAGTAGAATAGAGTATGGACCTTCTTTTAATATTTTCTTTCCACTCCAATGTCGCAGGTCACATGCAATGCAAGAGCGTCATAAAAGCACGTAGGAGGGACCTGTCCGACGTGGCGGCAAGATGAATTAAGCTTCCGTAACTAACGGTGTGTGTAGGGGGAGCTTCCGCCGTTAAAGGCTGCAGGCGAGGACGGCTTGGGAAGAGACAAACGGCCGTTGGGTCATGAGAAGGATCGGATTTTTGAAGGCGAAAAAGGTGTGGCGGGAAGAGACGCTGTTCGCGCCAAAAGATGGGACTGTGGTGGTTACTTGACCCCACTCATTATCCACATAGATATTGTGAACGCTAAAAAGAATTCATGGGTCCCTGCTCCTTATTCTTCCAAAATTGAAATAATAATAATAACTTAGTTATTTTCTTTCTAGTGTAAAGGGACCGATTAGCTGCTATAATATATTATTGAACGTTAGCTTAAGGGACTAGGAGTAGTTACTAGCAAGCTACAAGTTGTCCAACTCAAACATTGTTATTTAAATATTCATCGCCCTTAAGGCTATCATTTTAATTAGGATTTAATTATGTAAAATGGGCTCCAAAATTTGACATAAAATTAAAGGAAGAAGTAGATAATGTTTAGAAATAGAGTGTGGTTGATTGCTGGGGCTAAATTAAAAGGCAACATGAATGGATTCGAGAATGGTAGCCAGCCACAGCGTGGGTAGCGTCTTTTGACAGTGGCGAAAGGGCAGTGTACCAAAAGAAGAGAGAGAAAGAGAAGCCTTCGCGAGTTCGCGTCATGAGAACCAGAAATGAGTGGTGCCACGTCATTGACAACTCAGAGCAAGGACTCCATGCGGGCCCACCAATTATTTTTTTCTAATTTTTTTTTGTTTCCCCTATTTTCGTAAGTCCCGCCAATTTTATTGGGTGTCAGAAGTCAGAACCTTTTTGACCGTTAAGACTTTGGGTGTGGGGAATGGCGCCAAATTCGAAAGCGCGGTGGCGTGGTTTGTTTGAAAACTTGGTTCGATGCAACGGCGCCGCTTGTGTTGGAGCCATGTTTTCTTCTTCTTCTTCTTCTGTGGACGTGCATGAATGAATGAAACGTGGTTACGATCATTGGATGTGGAATCTGTGGATCGAAAGCAGGAATCCTGGCCTGAATTCTGGTAGTAACATTTTTTTGGTTTCCAACTTTGTGGATTGTATGCAGGCCACATTCCCTGATTTGACCGCTTTGAGTAAAATATTCGTTACGCAATTTCTCGTGTCTCCCACCCCCATGAGCTTCAACTCCTTCACAAATTTCATTGGAATATGGATATGGATATCTACTATTCTTTTATGGTTAGGTAGCAAGTTAAGGGAAACAACGAACATGCACGATCCTCATCCACCTATTCGCATCATTGACCTTCGCATAAACTACTCCTTTATCACTTTTAATGGTTAGAAACTTAGAATACGAAACCATCTTAGTCATGTCAAAAATCAAAGTGTTTTTATATTATCCTTTGTCATTTAACGTATGTCTGATTAACATTTGTAAATAAATATTGACATAAATGTATTTTTATAAATTAATTTGGATCAAAATTAAAATGTACTAATGTGATTTATATTTGGATATCTTTTATCAAATGTGCTTTTGAGAAAATAAATATTATTAGGATGAAATTAGTCAAAATCATATTTGGATGCAAAATTATGAAAAGGGAGTGAAACTTAAGATTAATATATTATTTTTCAATTTACAAAGTTAAAATAAGTAATTATCATCTTTATTACTTTTACAATGTAATTCTAAAGAATGATAAAGTAGGAAATTGTTGCTTTCATATTGAGTTAACGAAATTTTATATCCAAACACAATTGTATTAATTCGAGACAGCTCTAACCGTACGTTGAGAGATATTTAATTGACAAACTAAACACACTTAATTACCATGTACTACTATTCTGATTACTATAAGTTTATTTGACACTTTTGGTTAATACGTTTATACAAATATTTCATTGTATAAATTGTACAGATTTTTCATAATTTTCTTAGAAAATGATAAATATCTTTTTGAGTTTATTGTTTAATCGAAAGAAAAAAAGATAAACCTTTAGTTAATGGGTGTTGTGTAAGACATAGATTAAATCAAATCTGTTAAAAATATTCACCTTATCATTTATGCCAACTTTTTAATAAAAAAAAAGGGATTGTAAAAAAAAATCTCATTTAGAAAATACGTGTAATAAAAGTTAGGGTGCGTTTGGTTTGTGTTTTCATTTTCTGTTTTCATTTTCAGTGTTTTCTGTTTTCTGAATTTGTTGAAGGGAAAAGTGAAAACAGTAAAAACAATAAAATCTTGTTTTCTGTTGTTTTTATTTTTTTCTTTACAAAATTCAGAAAACAGAAAATGCTGAAAACGAAAACAAAAAATGAAAACGCAAACCAAACGCACCCTTATATTTTGATAATACATGAACTTTAAATATTATGCAGTTTTGTTTTTGTTCCTTTTCTGCGAGTGACCTTTTTTAAAAAATAAAATAAAACTCTATTTTTAACCATTTTATTTATGAGATTTATAAAATTAAGAAAGTCAAATAAAAAACGAAAATTTCACCCTTTTTCTTTATCAGTTTATCTACATTATTTGACCTTTGAATCTAATTTAGAAATAATAAGAAGTGATATGATGAATTAATTAATAAAAAAATGAGAAAATATATTGCATAAAATAAAAGATAGCTACCAAACTGTAGTAGATGGTAGGTAGGCGTGTGCCGACTAGGAAACATGCATGATGAAATGCAAGGAAACATGGAGACAAATGGAAGGAAGAAATGTGGAAGCAAACTTGTTTGTCAATGGGGCTAAGGGACTAATTACTCACCATCATGTCATTTCCATTTCCCCCCATTTTCAACAAGACAAGATGGCTTCCCATTCATTCCACCCACTCTTGCCAAGCCACGTCTCTAATCACCCTCAACAACATTTGACGTTAATCATCTTTCCATCAACCAATTAACCCCCTTATAAATATGGAAATATAATTTCGCCATAAGTATCATCCAATGTATTTTGGTTTAGGATAAAAATACTTTTGTTTATTTTTTTTACTTTTAAAGATATTGTAAAACTTAATTTATATAAATATTTATACACAAAAATTATATTCATAATTTTTTCTTACCTAAACCGAGGGCCCAAAACTAGCTACACGAGAGAATTAAAAATGGTCCTGTAATGACCTGTTCCATGTGGCCAAGTATTATATAAAGTCTGTTTCAAAATTCAAGTATCCCAATTTGAGACCAAACATTACAACAAGGTTATAATTTAAGTGATGATTTTATTTTTTTTAAAGGACGAATACAATGAGCCCAAAATGTACATGTATAAATAGATGTTAATTTTGTTAATTTTTTTAAATAATTTTTTTAGTAGATCATGTTTACTTTTTTTTTTTGGGAAACATAAAATAAGATATAGAAATGATAATTATTTTGCTAATAAGAATTCCGGCTCGAAGAGATTTGAGAAGATTCATTCATTGCTTGATTTTCGTTGAGGGGAAAAGTGATTGAAAGGAGGGAAGAAAATAAACAATCACCAAATGATTATATATGTTGAACCAACATAAAAATTGTTTGAAAAATCTGTAGAAAAGTGAAGAGAAGAGAATGAGTAGAAGCAAAGAGAAGAGAAAAGGTTTTCTTTTTTCTTTCATTGTCATAAAAAAAAAAGAAAAGAAAAGAGAAAAGGAGGAAATTGAATAACTCTTTTTATAACCGTACAATCAACCAAACAAATAATAGATTAAAAAAATAAACTGGATGGAATATTCTTTAAGATTTTTTTCCCAATTGATATAGTATTATTTATTAGTAATTGAATTTTTATATATATCGTTGCTTTAAAGTTAAAATATACACAGTAATAGATAACCAAGTGATTATGTCAATTAAATTCAACTAAGCTCCACACACTTGCGTGTATTTTTTCGTTTTTATTAGTGCAAATTTTTTTCTTCTCTTCAACACGTTAAGAAGAAGACAATGACGATGACGATGACAACGGCGATAACGACTATGACAGTGGCGATGACAACGACGATAAGGAGGAGGAGAAGGTCAACGAGGATGACCATGATGACATTGAAAATAGAGAAGAAGATGAAGAAAAAGAAAGATAAATAATTGAAGAAGAAAAAAAAAGATAATATTGTGAGAAATAATGAGGAGGAAGAAGAGAAACAAAATAGAGGAGGAGGAGAAAAAGATAACAATAATGAATAAGAGGAGGAGAAGAAATCCGTTTTCTCATTTTCAAAGAAATTCGTTTATGTTTTTTCAAAGAAATTCGGTTCGACTTTTCAACGAAATGCAATTCATTTTTTCGAGAAAATCTATTTCTATTTTTCAACGAAATCCATTTCTTTTTCCTTAAAAACCCGATTCTTTTTGTTGAAAAAAAAAAAGCAAATGAGGAGGAAGAAGAAAAAGAAGACGAACGCAGCAGTGAAAAAGGAGAAGAAGAGAAAATGAAGGAAGATAAGGAAGAAGAAGAACAGAAAATGGAAGAGGAAAATGAAGAAGAAGACAACAAACACGAAGCGGAAGAAGAAGAGGATGATAAGAACGAAATTTGTTTCTCCTTTTCAAAAAAATTCGTTTATGTTTTTCAAATAAATCCAATTATGTTTTTCAACAAAAAAAACAATTCATTTTTTTAACAAAATTCGTTCCTGTTTTTCAATAAATCCATTTTTTTTAAAAAAAACCAATGAAGGAGGAGGAAGAAGAAGAAGAATGTAGCAGAGAAGAGGAAGAGAAAATGAAAAAGGAAAAGGAGGAGAAAGAAGAAGAAGAAGAAGAAAACAACGATGACAACGCAACATGAAGAAGAAAAAGGAGGAGGAGCTACAGCAGAAATGAAAAAAAAATTGCGTGTTTGAGAATTGAGACTAAAGTTTAGGTGAGAGCGATTATTTTTTGTTTGGTTGAGCTTAGTTGGTGAAATTACTTGATTGTTAAGCATTATTAAAATATAAAATTAAATAAAACTCATTATAGCATTTGATTACTATTAGAAGATTTATTCATAATTATTGTCAAAATAAATACATGATTTTAGACTTAATAAATATGTAATTATGGGTGTTACACACAAAAGGGCGAATTTAGAGGGACAGCATAGGCCTTGGATATTCATAATTTTGAGAAAAAATAATAAGTACATACACATAGGCCTTGGATTTCCAAAATTTTGAGATAAAAATAATAAGTATATATATATAAAATTTTATTTATACATGAGATTATTTTATATTAATAATTAAATTATTAAATATACGTAATTTCTAAAGTAATATAATCAAAAGTCTAGTTTAAATATTATCTATTTTTAATAGTTAGATGATAATAATCGTGTTCAAATAGAATTTAATATATAATTCACAAATTTTCAAAATTCTAAAAAAAATTTGATATCAATTCTATTATCAATTAATTTTAGAATATATTTTCGTTATATTTTTATAATGCATTTTAAATTATATATCTTGTGAGTAGATTTTATTTTAAATTTATATACTTTTGATTAGAATTAGAAGTAAGTCAAGTCACCTCCTGAGCTTGTAAACCAAAAGCTTGAGTATGGATATATTAAGTGAGTTAGACTTGAGGTTTGAGTAAGCACAACTCATTGGTTGAGCTGACTCGATTATATATAAATTACTTATTATAATTATTTATATCAATACATTTATTATTTATTTTATATTTTTATTTTATAATAAATATTATTATTTTAAACACACAAAATTATAAACTATATGATAATGCATTGTTTTCTCCATGTCATATTCGACTTGTAATATTTTTGTATAAAATTATTAATTATTAATGAGTTAAGCCATTGATCGAACTCAATTTTTGTTAGTAGAGCTTGATGGCTTTTTTATTTATATACGCACGAATGAAAGATTTATTCCCATAATACACATCCCTCCTTTTAATTCTCATTATGCGCATGTCCATTTAGCCTATGGAGCCGACGAGATGGATTTAGGGGCCATTTAGCCTATGGTTTAGGCGAAATGAAGGAAGGAGCTGATATTAAATTCCAATATATTTTTATAAATGGAATTTTCATTATTTCTATTATTATTTAATCAGCCTTTAAAACATTAATTATATTATTTTTTATATATTTACTTTCCAAATTTTTATTGCAGGACTAACCTGTCACTCAAATTAATGGAAACCTAAATCCTAACGCCACCCCCATTTTAAAATTAAACATTTCTTTTATCCATTTATTATTATCGTCAGCCCCATAAACTAAATGGACATGCGCATAATGAAAATTAAAAGAGGAATGTGTATTAGGGGAATAAATCTTTTATTTGTGTGTATATAAATAAAAAAAACCCGAGTTTGATAGGTCTAATTCAACGATTTGACTTAGCTCGAATCACTTTTATTCCTATTTTCTTCGACTTCTTTGCATGGATCCTCCCATGTACATACATAAAACTATATATGTTAAGTGAAATAAGATAATAATTTTATATTATTCTATTAGAAGAAGACTAGGGAGCCAACTTATTATAACCAATAGGGAGCCAATATGAATTACGGATAATAACTCATATAAATTTTGGATGATAATTGTTACATGATAGCACAGCTCACAACTTATCATGTGGTCTCATGCAACTGATCTTAGTTGATATTCTGCATAATTAGTGTGCATAAGTTTATGCAGTTATTATTCTGCCACATCGGATTAGGTGGTTAGAGGTTAAGTTACTTGTTGATAGTTAGTTACATGTCCCTAGCTAATAAGTTCAGTAGTTAGTTATAGTTTACTGCTATATAAGTCAGTAGCCTAGTTCTTCTACACTTGAGTTTTATCATTGTAGTTTTGAGTTTTGTTAATTCCAATTCTTCTCTCATTTCTCTTTTCTGTTCGTGTGTCTTTTCTCTACACTCACCACATTTCAACATGGTGCGGTGAGCGTGGAGATTGAGAAAGCGCACTGAGATTGAGATCGAAGAAGGAGCTCAAACTTTCAAGCTTCTAAATCTGCAAGTTTGAAACGATTAGCGCAAACGCTAACGTGCAGTGATGGAACCAATTCGCGAACGTTTGCCATTGGAGAACCTTGATCCACAAAGTATTCCAGCATTCTTGAGTCAACTTTCTGCAATACAAGCACATATCAATCGAAATAGTGGAGGATTGAATCAAGATCCAGCGAGTCACTATTTTTTACATCCATCGGAGAATCCAGGTATTTCCATTACCTCTATTATTTTCAATGGAAAGAACTATGGAGATTGGAGTAGAGCTATGATACGAGCGCTAAGATCCAAGAACAAATGGAGGTTTGTTGATGGAAGTTTGCCTAAGCCAGCGTTGCAAGATCCCTTGTTTGAAGCATGGGAACACTGCAATACATATGTTGTTTGTTGGATTAACCTTTCTTTAAGCCCTGATATAGCTAAGAGCGTGAGTTGGAGTAACATCGCACTGGATCTTTGGGAAGATTTGAGACATCGCTATTACCAGGGAGATCGCTTCAGAGTTTCAGAGCTACAAGAGGAGTTGTATGCTCTCAAACAAGGAGATTTGAATGTCACTGGTTACTTCACAGAATTGAAGACCC
>JASCZI010151057.1:62594-85124 GCA_036250425.1 Stylosanthes scabra | reverse complement strand
CTCAACAAAATGGAATTGTTGAGCGGAAACATCAACACATTTTGGCTATCACTAGAAGCCTCATTTTCCAATCTGATATGCCCAAATGTTTTTGGAACTTTGCTGTTTTGCATGCTACTCATATCATCAATAGGATTCCAAGTACTCTTTTGAAAAATAAATCACCATACCAACTGTTACATGATACTAATCCTGACATTTCAAACTTGAAAGTATTTGGATGCTTAGCTTATGTTTGCACCATAACAGCTCACAGATCTAAACTTGATCCAAGAGCAAGAAAATCTGTTTTCTTAGGATTTAGGGAGGGTGTTAAAGGCTATGTTCTCATGGATTTGAAAACAAGAAAAATATTTGTTTCAAGGAATGTGTCTTTCTATGAAACTCATTTCCCTTTTTCTCAAGACAAAATTGTTACTCACATTCCCACTCAAACTAATGTTTTACCTCAACAACATGACCCTTTTTCTTATGATTCATCACATATATTTCATCTCACATTTCAGAAAACTCTCAATTAATTGAAACATTAAATCAATCTAATGAGAACAACACTAGTCACACAGAAAATACACCTGCCAATGCTGAAAATGCTCAAATTCAACCTATTCCTACCCCTCAAGTGCCTGAACAGATTGTGCAAAGGAGATCAACTAGAGTAAGGTATCCCCCTTCATATCTGCAACACTATCAGTGTTTGAATATTGCCTCCGCCATTAGCTCTTCAGCCAACTCTTCAAGCAGGTAACCTTTATCAAAATTCTTGTCTTATGCAAATCTTTCAAATACTCATAAGGCATTTTCGATTGCATTATCTACAACCACTGAACCTAAACACTATGAGGAGGCTATGACTCAATCTTGCTGGAGAAAGGCTATTCAGTCTGAACTTGATTCTCTGAAAGAGAGCAAAACCTGGAAGCTCACAACTTTGCCTCATGGTAAGAAGGCCATAGGGTGCAAATGGGTTTTCAAGGTGAAGCACAACCCTGATGGAACCATAGAAAGACACAAAACACGCCTAGTGGCTAAAGGCTACACACAAGTTCCTGGAATTTACTATAGAGATACTTTCAGTCCCGTTTTGAAACTTACAAGTCTTCAGATTATTCTTGGCTTGGCAGCAGCTAAGAATTGGTTTTTGAAGCAAATAGATGTGAACACCGCGTTTCTTCATGGTGATCTTGATGAAGAAGTGTATATGACAGCTCCTCCTGGTCTTCATGTTCAAAAGGGACAAGTGTGTAAGTTAGAGAAATCCCCGTATGGCTTGAAGCAGGCAAGCCGACAGTGGAATAATAAACTCAAATCAGTACTCATTGAGCTTGGATACAAGCAATGCAGATCAGATTATAGCCTATTCACCAAGCATTCAGCTCACGGTTTCACAACAGTCTTAGTATATGTGGATGACCTTGTGTAAGCTGGGGACAACATGTTTGAAATTGATATGATTAAAAGAGTTCTACATGATAGATTCAAGATAAAGGATATTGGAGATTTGAAATTTTTTCTTGGCCTTAAGATAGCTCGATCAGATAAAGGAATAACTTTATATCAGAGGAAATATGTGATTGATATGCTCACAGCCTATGGTTATTTGGATTGCAAGCCAATTTCTACGCCCATGGATTATAGTGTAAAGTTAGGCAAGGACAGTGGAGCTTTGCTAACTGATGCCTCTGAATTTAGGAAATTGATTGGAAAATTGTTGTATTTGACAAATACTCGCCCGGATATTAGTTATGCCATCAGCAAGCTTAGCCAATATCTTGACAAACCAACTGACATGCATCTTCATGCAGCTCATAGAATATTAAGATATCTCAAATCAGCACCTGCACAAGGTCTCTTCTTCCCCACCTCTACTGATTTGAATATCATAGGATTTTCTGACTCTGATTGGGCAGCATGCATGGACACCAGGCGCTCTACTTCAGCCTACTACTTCTATCTTGGACCAGCATTGATCTCCTGGAAAAGTAAGAAGCAGAGTACAGGGCACTTGCATCAGCCACCAAAGAAGCCATTTGGTTAAGCTACATCATGAAGGATTTGGAGATGCCATTGAAGAAGTTTATTAGCATTTTTTGTGACAGTCAATCAGCCATTCATATTGCTTCGAATCCTGTTTTCCATGAAAGGATGAAGTACATTGAAGTTGATTGTCCTGTGGTTAGGGACAAGTTCATGGAGGGTCTCATTCATCTGCTACCAATTTCAACCACTGACCAGGTTGCCGATTTGCTTACCAAGCCATTACCTCCAACAACATTCTCTACTTTACATCGCAAGTTGGGACTGTTGGACATCTGCTATCCCAACTTGAGGGAGGGTGTTACATGATAGCACAGCTCACAACTTATCATGTGGTCTCATGCAGCTGATCTTAGTTGACATTCTGCATAATTAGTGTGCATAAGTTTATGCAGTTATTATTCTGTCACGTTGGATTAGGTGGTTAGAGGTTAAGTTACTTGTTGATAGTTAGTTACATGTCCCTAGCTAATAAGTTCAGTAGTTAGTTATAGTTTACTGCTATGTAAGTCAGTAGCCTAGTTCTTCTACACTTGAGTTTTATCATTGTAGTTTTGAGTTTTGTTAATTCCAATTCTTCTCTCATTTCTCTTTTCTGTTCGTGTGTCATTTCTCTCCACTCACCACATTTCAACAATAATTTAATAATTAATATATGAGTTACGGATGATAACTCATATAAATTTTGAATGACAACTTAATTATTAGCTTGTTAATGTTGGTTCCGTAGCATTGTTCATTAGAAGAATGCTATGGGTCTAAAGAGACAATATTTAACATAAAGTTATTATATTTAACCTAATATTTATAATTATATATATATAACATCTATATAATTATATATTTATAATATTTAAACTATTTATTTATTTCAACAATAATTAACAAATATTAAATAAAAAAATTTTGGACTATTTTAAACTGATATTGTCTCTCAGAATTTTCCATCCTATTTTTACTGGAAAATTTTCTGAAATAAAATAAAACAAATTTTTATTTCAAAAAAAATCATTCAGTGTTTATTTACCAGAAACCAACTTTTTTTTGTTGGCGCCTGCAGCATGTTCGCCCAACTCAGTGGCAAACTAGGGAAAAAAGGAGGTTCTCCTCATAGTGGGGCGAACTTGGTTGCAAAAAGTGAATTCTGCACCAAGTTCGCCAGATTAACAAGCGAACATTGGAAATATTGCATCAGTTATAACCTTCGAATCCAACCTACGATGGTCTTGTCTCACTGAGGCTTGCATACACGAATGTGGACCATTGTATTTCCTAACTTCCCATTTTTCGAGTCTCCTGTGATAAGAGATACGGATGCTCCAACGACACACCGGTCCAAACTGTGCATACTGCACTGCATACTTCAATCTGTCACTCTCTAGGATCTTATACTCCACTGCTCTCCTAATGCTGTATGTCTTCACAGCAAGCATAACCGCTTCTTTGTTTGCAAATTCCTGGCCAACCTCAAACTCATCTACTGGATCATCATCAAACCCACCTTGAAACCCATGAGACTCTATTTCCATTGCACCCAAGTTAAGTGTCCTGAAATGTGCTGGATGATCATATGGTCGCCTCAGCTCCGACTGTGCATATGCGGGTTGCGTCTGTTCGAAATAATTTACCCCTTGCACCTCCTCTTCAGCTTCTTCATCGCTGTCCTCCTCCTCTTGGGAGACATCCTCTGGCTCATTATCTACTCCATCATCACCAGAATCATGATTAAGCAGATACGGATGGGTGGTTGGATCTCCAATCACAGATTCATCATGACTATTGACCACATCCGCTACTAGTTGATCTGTAAATGGGATAGAACCTTCGCTACTACCCTCGGGCATCCTGTTCAGATCCAGCATTGACTGCCTTATATTTCTTGCCACTCCCCGACCAGATTGTGAGTCAGCCTCCGAGTTATTCCCCTCATCGATTAGAACAGCATATAACTCTAATAGGGGAACAGTCCCTAAATGTAAATGCCAGCCACGGATTAGTGCAACATCTCTATCATAACGTAGACGAAATCTGCAAAAATAAATTCAACACAAACCTATTACAAAAAATTCATCCACAAATAACCAACGCAACAACATTATGAATTTATTTATGAAAATACCTTTTGAAGTGAAAGGTCCCATCCACTACGTGCGGATATCTGCAGTAAACTTTTTGGACTCGTTTTCCGTGCTCTTGCCCAATGCAGCGCAGAATAAAATCTTTAAGTTGTTGCAAATACATCTCTGTATTTGGCCAACAAACAAATATTGGTTGATGGCAACTAAAAACATCATTGCCATCTTGGTCTTTTCTTATTTGACCAGCATAATGTATAGAAACTAATATTCTATCACTCATACTAGTAAAAAATTATGAAAACAAAAGAAAAACTCGCATATGTTAGAGAATGGGGAAGAAAAAGGGGTAAAGTGAGAAAGAGATTGGAGATATGTGAGTGGTGCAGCGCTTTGGGGTCGTATTTATAGATGGAGGTAGCACCAAGTTCGCCTGATAGAGTGGCACAGTAGGGTTAAACTTCAAGTTCGCCAATTGTTTCATGTTCGCCAATCAGCATGGCAGACAACATGATGTTCGCCTGTTAATATGGCAAACTTGGTGCGGAATTCACTTTTTGCAACCAAGTTCGCCCCACTATGAGGAGAACCTCATTTTTTACCCTAGTCTGCCACTGAGTTGGGCGAACATGCTGCAGGCGCCAAAATAAAAAAGTTGGTTTCTGATAAATAAACACTGAATGATTTTTTTTTAAAATAAAAATTTGTTTTATTTTATTTCAAAAAATTTTCCTATTTTTACTCTATTATTATTGGTGTTAACAAACTTTAATTTGATTCAGACTAGGGAAAAGGTGTTCGCTTAATAACAAGGTTCTTACCTTAGAGTTAAACATAAACCCTTCAACATATCCTTTAAAATGATTTATGACAATTAAATGACAGCATAAATGCAATTTTATTAAGAATTTAATTTTGATTAATTATAAAATAAATTTTTTTGTATGAATAAAATATTTTACCTATATATTTAATTATGTAACATCATATTATAATTTTTTTATTGACTCCATAATTAATTATCCAAAAAATATGTCATTAGATAATTGTGTAAAACGTTTTACACTTTCATTACATTAAAAGGAAAACCAAGCTGTCTTTTGGAAAGCTTGCTCCCGGTAGAGAGTGTCTTTTGGTTGCGGGGCTTTGGTGGATTTGGAGAAATAGGTGCAATTGTGTTTTCAATTCGAAAAACCAATGGACGGTAAAAAAAAGTTGCCCTTCTAGCGCTTTCTTCAGCAGCTGATTTTATTGGTGTTCAAAAACAGCACTCTACTCTGTTTTTGGAAGGTAACTTAACTTGGCTTTCTCCTCCTCCTAATGTCTTTAAAGTTAATTATGATGCTTTTCTCTTTCCAAATGTTGGATTGGCTGCATCTTGAGGAATTCAGCAGGGTCCTTTATTAAATCCTGTTCGGGACATCTTCTGCCTTGGGGCATATTTCGTTGTGAACTTTTTGTAGTTTGGAGAAGTCTTGTTCTAGCTTGGGAGTGTGGTTTCAAATCTATTATTTGTCAAATTGATAGCCTTGAAGTGTTTCTCCTTTTGAAGAATGCGACTGATCTTTAAAATATTGTTGACAAAGACATCATGAACAAAATTTGGGAGTTGGTTCTCCGCCCTTGGAAAGTTAATTTTGAGTTTGTTCACCCGAATGCAAACAAAACTGCTGACTGGTAAGCCAAATGGGGAACTAAAATGCCAATGAATATGTCGAGTGGCTGGAAGCGGGAGTGCAGCTTAAGGGAATTCTTGTTTCTGAGTTAGAGTCGTTTCTTTTGCCTTTGGGGCTTGTTTTCTTTCTGTTGTGCAGTCACCAAAAAAAAAAGGAAAAAGAGCAAAAATCATTCAATTATACTGCCTTTTTTAAGGAGTGTATTTCAGGCCTGACAGATCTAATAAACTAATCACTTACGCCTTATCGAGTGTCCTTTTTGGATAGTTTGACGTGACCTCATCTCTTGCTGCATACATGCCACCCTCAAGATTCAAATTCGAAATTAGACACTTAAGCAAACCAAACCACTTACCATTAGTGTAAGGAGATATGGTTCCAGTTATACTGCTTTGAATATGCTAGGTAACAAATAAAAATTCAAACAACAACTAAAATTAGATGTATTTATTTAAGTTTAAGATGTTCTATAACAACAATAAAATCTTGTTCCACTAAATTTTAGATGTTCAAATATTTCATTTTTTAAAAATATCTATGAAATTATATATATATATATATATATATATATATTTATTTGATTTTCAAAAATTTTTAATTGCATAGTATATTTGATTTATTAATTGATTTATCGATTTTAAAAAATAATGATTATCTATGACTTTCGTACTAAAATTATTCATACGGCCGCCGTGTCTGTGTTTTACAACCACGTTTTGCATCCATAAATTGATATAATGATATTGCTTTCTTAAATTGCTGTTTTCGGCAAATAATCATATACGAAGATCTAACAAGTAACTAACAAAAATGGAAATATATTGTATCGTTTTCAAAGTCAGGATAAATTTGACACGTTCCTGCATGCATTCAAATTTTGGAAGCTACTACTGGAAAATGCATTGATCATCCAAATAAAAGCTCGCACACATTTTTATTTACCACGTTTCATTTTGAACATCAAATTCATTGAAGTAGGCTGCAATAGTTATCAAAATTAAAACAACCGGCTACATCATTTAAGATGGGAGGTTGAAACTTGAAGGAGCAGCACACTACACTACTTGTGTCATTAATATTGGGGCTCATCAGCTTATCCCATATTCTGGTTTTAATAATAATAAATGAAGAGAAATGTAATTTCCATCTGTATGAGCTAATATTTTGGTTAACATCTTATTTTTATACTCTTAAAATTTACGATTTAAAGATTTATTGACAAAGTGTACGCCCAAAATTTTGTTAAGTATGTAGCATCACTATAAGAAAGTTTCGGAACAGCGAATGATTTTAGCGACTGATTTTTTCTGGTCGCTAATAGCGATCAATTTTGCAACCGATTACGTTATCCTAGACGAAATGGCCATTACTTCAATGAAGATGTCAAAATCATCTTCATATGAAGTTTTGGTCTTTTATGCTATACTTTTAAAGAAAATAGCAACACTTTTGAGTAGTAACACTTCTATAACATACTAAAATTTAATCATTTAATTTATCATCCAATGGTCAAAAATAAAAATATTCCTATGAAGATACTTTCAACATCTTTGTGATAATATCCACCTTTATAAATTAATAGTAACATGTCTTTTTTTATTTTTTTTAATGAATAAACAAAAATACACACGAAAAATTCTAACGAACAAAAATATACTTAAAAGATATTTAATAAACGATGGACAAAAATAACATATTGTCCACCTTAGAGGCTTTTATTTGTTCGTACTTTTGTTTAATTACTTTATTTTAATTTTTCCTACGATATCACTTCAATATCATCAAATAAAATAACATAGAGTAAAGAGATCTTATAAAAAAAATTATTCACTATCTCGGTTTATTGTTTTAGAAAAAAAGGTATCATTCCATCATGTTAAAGTTTTTATTATTGAAAAAACTAAAATTTGATCTTTATTGAATCTTAAAATAAAATCGGTATAAGACAAATAAAATGAAAAAACAAGCTAATTAAACACTCATATAAAAAAAAAAAAAAAACTCTTATGTGAATTGAGAAAAGTGGTAAAAATTAAAATGACTGACAAATAAATTTGACATGTCCCACAATAACAAATTAAACATCATTAAGAACCTATTTATTTTAGACGATTTTGTCTCAACTCTCAACACAAAATTTCTTAAGAAATCGAATTGATATTCTACTCTATAAAATAAAATTTATAGACACTTCATCTTTTTTTTAAAAAAAAAAAACAAGAAGATTTTTTTATAAATTATTTTTCATAATAAAATTTGGTGTGTTGGATCGATCATATAAATTGGATCCAGCTGGAATGTAATTGACTTCTCTTCCGAATGTAAGGTTGGTTTTTCCGCTTTATTATATGCTGCCTATCCAAGCCGCAAAGTTAAGCATTGTTTGTTGATAATTTATTTTTCCCTTTTTCACCTTATGCAGTTATGCCTTTGTTGTTTGGTACACTATCTATCCCAAAGTAACTACTGAATGTGACAGAATAAGAACTCTTTGCTCTCCCCTTCAATTACATTATTACATTCATTTCACATGGCCTAAATTTCCATCTTCAAAGAGAATATATATACGTGACATACTAATTAATCTTACTTTTATTTTAGGAAAAGTATAAATAATTAATAATTTTTTAACCAATAAATCAGCCAACAAATAATAAAATATCTACAATGAAAGCTATAAAACATCTGAAACATAAAGTAACCATCAGCCAAGTTTACATTTTTTTAGAAATAAACATTTGAAACCTAAAAAAATAGAACATCCAATTTGAATTATTGGCTAATGTTGACTGAATTTTTAATAATATCCCAAACTAATTTCTTTTAACAAAAAATATATACATATATGTATATAAAAAATTAACTATTAAATAAGTCATTATTTGTATAAAAATATATAATTATTAATAAAAAAAATTTAAATGTATAATTTATATTTCAACACATCTTCTACATATGTGATTAATTTTTAGTGTAAGCATAACCGTAATATGGTTATTTTTTTAAGCATGATCAAAACTGGTGTTCTTCTTGGTAATCTATCTTAACCATGATAGAGATTCTTCAATATTATGAAGGATATCAAAATAGTTGCCTCGTTATATTAAGCCTTAGTTTGGGTTAATAGAATAATAATAATTTGTTTAAATTTATTTGGTTTTCTTTTCAATAATTAATGCCTTGATGTCATTCCCAACTGAAAAACCTTCTGCAACCACCGCGTGACTTAAATAACATGAAATTAGACTTAACCCATCGTTTTATTAAATCTCAGCTACCGCTTTTAGTCACCTAAAAAGTATGCTTTAAACGAAACACACATCAAACTCCAGCTGTTACGTTATTCAAGTCCCGAACGATTTTGCCACGTGAATTTTAACTCGAACGTTTAGTTGGAGTTTTAGATTTTGATAACGATGTCAATTTCATATATTATAACAAAACACTTTAAATCCAACTAATGGAATTTGAATAAATGGTTGAGTAAGTGCGTTGCGTTAATTACGTTGCTTTTAAAGATCATCTATCCAGTGCAGCAGCATTATCATTGGACCATCGTGCAGAGCTCTCAGAGATAATAAAGGAGATAAGAAGACACCAAGAAAACATCATATCCAACTCAAAAGTTTAAAATGTCAAATTAATAAATTTTTTATATTATAAATTCCTCACTTCTTTTTATTTTCTTTGATATGGAACTAATTTTTAATACTTATTCACACATAAATGGACCTAAACAATTATGATAAGAAAGTTTATTAATTTAAAAAAATTTTAATTTGGAAAATGATAAGAATTTTAGATGAGTAATTTTAAATATTATAAATATATAATTATAAATATTATATATATAAAATTATGATATTAAATAAAATAAAATAAAATAAATTTATATTATTGTGTCTATAATGTTACTAATGATCTTAAATTTGATATACTCTTTTCCTTTGGGGATCTAGCTAGAATCAACTACTTATGAACGTCATTCACAATTTCACATAGTGGATTGATTGAAGCCATTTCATTATATATAGCATTATATATTGTCTATCCATAATCATCTTTTCCATCAAATACTGGAAATGGATTTTAAGATTTTTGAGTTTGTTCTTCCGTGAAAATGAAAAAAATTTCTCAATAAAAGCACCATATGTTAGAATTAGAATTTAAGAATATAAATATAAAAGAGAATATGTGTATAATTGTTTATAAGAATTAAGTGACCGGAAAAAGATAATTAAATAATTGATTAAGATGAAAGAAAATGAATAAAAGAATAAGAATAATTCTCTTTACTTCAAGTGAAAAAGATAAAACTCCTAATGAACCAAGTTCATTCAATTCAACTATTTCTTACCTAATACAATGAATTAGTCTCTTATTTTCATTTGTATACAAATTAATCTCTTATTTATACTCCTATAATTTTAATGGGACAAGCCCATTGTAACAACTACTATCTCATCATCATGGATTTTCCCCTTTTTATTATGTGTTTTAGGTTATTTAACTTTTCTTTGTTACATCGTATAAAAAAATAATATAAAATAATTCATTGGTGACTATTTTAACTTTCAATACATTCAACACAAATATCAAACAAACTATCAAGATTCAATATAGTTTAGACAAAGAAAAGAAAATGACATGAAAAATGATTCAATATTGTTTGATGTAATTATTAATGTTAGAAAAATTATTAAATCAACCAATGAATGTTCAGAATGCTGGTAAATCTATCTATAAAAAAAAGAAATTAACTTTATATTATAAAAAATGCATTTTTACTGACAAAACTATCCAAATTCTAAAACTTTATTCAAAATTTTTAAATTATCATTTAACCTAAATCCTAATTTTTACCCAGCAGCCACACCCCACCCCCAATATCCAATATCATCACTTTCCAAAATTTCTCAGCAACATTCAAAATACAAAGCAAAAAGATATTCATCACCACCATTATTGTGGATATTGTCATATTGAATTCAATGTTGCCACATATTTGGAATTTTTTTATCATGTCTATTCACCGAATTTTACTCTACATTAAAGCATATTGCCTTTTTTTGTCTCGCTGGATTGAACATTTTTTTTTTTACATATAAATTGAACTTTTCTTTTAAATGAATTCATCATGATTATTAATTGCCAAAGTATTTATTTATTTTTTTGGACTTTTTGTTTTTCGCTCAGTCTTTTTTTGGACTTCTTTATTTTTTTTGGATATGGCCCTATAGCCCTACCCCAACCCAACACAAACCCAAACCCCTACCCCACTCTACTCTTACACAAGGGTTTCAACTTTCAAGAGTTCTTTGGACTTCTTAATTGACAAAGTTTCATTCTTCTTTGGACACCAAAAACAAAAGTTTCATTCTTCTTTTGCTTTGTTTTTTTTTGGGTTAAACCACTTCTTACATATAACTTAAACTTTCAATATTTGTCCATTTTTATATCCACAAAGTCTACTGAGTGAACTGGCTAAATCACTTACGATTTGGGTAGTGATGGGCCAATGAGGCATTATCTTTTTTTTTTTGGTCAAGAGGCATTTCTATCTTATGTACCAAATTCTAAAAACAAATTTTAGTCACTGACAAAAAAGTACAAAAATTAGCCCAATTCCTAGACACAAGAAATCACCCCAAAAAACAAAACCGGTGAGGTGAGGTTTCTCGTAGTTTACCAAAAAACAAAAAAAAAAGAGGTTTCTCGTATACGACGCCGTATGTGGGGTTGTGTTTCAACTTTGAACTGAGAAAACTAAAAGGAATTCAACGCTCTATCTGTTATCAAGCTGAGTAGTTCTTACTTCGCAGCAACCGAAACCCAAGAAATGGCTGCTGCTGCTGCTGCTGCTACTGCCCAATCCTTCTGGAAAGTTCCGGCAGCCAATCTCCCACCGCAGAAGAACCTCCATTGCAGAGAACTTTCATCTCAGGCTATTACGCCGAACCCACTCAAGACCACGTTTCTCGGCGCCAAGCTATTCTGCGTTCAGCCTTGCACCCTAAGACCTCAATTCGTTTCTAGTTGCAACACCAACCGTCGCCGCCACCCCCTCGCTTCCACCGCCAGCCTCCCCACCGCGTAAGCCCTTTCTCCTCTTTCTTCTCTTCGGTTCCCCCCAATTCTCCGAGTTATCTAGTTGTTCAGATTTGTCGTGCAGAAATCCAGAGCGAGTTTCTTCTGTTGACAACGTTCCCAAGTGAGTATCTCCAAATATAACTAACCGTTTTTTTATTTTATTTTATTTTAATTCTTGAAATTTATGTTGTGAATTTTGATTGGTGAGAGGAGATGGTCAGGGAAGGCTATAAAGTCATTCGCAATGGGAGAGTTGGAGGCTAGGAAATTGAAGTATCCCACTACGGGCACCGAAGCCCTTATTATGGGGATTCTCATTGAAGGTCTCCAATTTCCCTTTCTTTCATTTCATTTTTATATACCTTGTCATGGCATGTTACCCTTTCAAGTGCTACTTTGATTGCATCATCAATTTCTGCTGCATTCAAGGGCTTGTTACCGCAATCGCCGCCACGATATTGCACCGCGGCATTTACATCTGCATTTGGTATAATTTTCCTTAAGAGAACCTCACCTGTGATTGCAGCTGCAATTTAAAACCTATTCTTGGTTTTAGGGTTTAGGGTGTCATTTTGGGAAATAACACTGTTCTTCCACTAGATAAATGTGCCAGGCCTTGAAATTTCCGACAGCAGCTTGGTTTATTCATTTGTAGTCCTGAAATAGGAGAGTGTTGATTAAATTGTGTTCATGATCTCTGCTATTTGGTGGAATTAATGTAAGAGCATGCAATAGTTTCACTTGTGAGCACTTTGCACAGATATGAATATGAATCTTATTTGATACCGAGAATTATAGTAGGAAACTCATCCTACTTACTTAGTTTGTATAGAAAACACTTGCGGAGTTAATTTCTTCCCCAAACAAATTTAAGGGATCGAATATGCTTTATATGTCTTCATGTGAGCTGGAAAATCCTAGTGTCACGAGTTGCAATTTCATCCCATCTAAAGGCACTCATTTATAGATGATGCAGCCCAGAACTTACATTTCTCTCGTGTTTATGCCTTTATGGCATGCCTTATGTTTCAGTGGATTCTAATTATTTACATCCCATGCCACGTTCCCATGTCTCTCAATTTTATGTTTAGATGCCAAAGTCTGACAGATCTTTCTCTGGGCTGTAGGAACTAATGTAGCTGCTAAGCTTTTGCGAGCTAATGGGATTACGCTTTTTAAGGTGCGTGAGGAAACCGTGAAGTTGCTTGGAAAAGCTGATATGTTTTTCTTCAGCCCTGAGCATCCTCCATTGACTGAAGAAGCCCAGAGGGTCCTTGATTGGGCTGTTGATGAAAAATTAAAATCTGGTTAGTTCTCATTCCTGTCTTATTCGTTGTTACTTTATCTATTATAAAAGAGTCGACTGCTTCTTGCATTCCAAATATAATTTTATGCATTCCTAATTTTGCATGCGAAATTTAACTTGCTTGAGGTTTAAATTTTATTTAGTTTCATAGTTTATTCTGTTTCCAAATGATTATTATAAGGAAGGATGTCTGATGTAGGACCAAGATGACATCGCACTAACCAATAACCTGTGCTGTGTATGGAATCTGATACTTGTAGGATCTGCTTGGTCAATTTATACTTATGTAAAATTGCTCACTTTTTTGGGGTTTAGGATGAAATCCAGCTATAAAATTCACTAGAAAAAAGAAAGTGGTAATAGTTCAGTGTGAGTGGCACATTTTTTTTTTATTTCCTCCATCAGAGGCATTCTATTGCTTATGATTCTAGTTCATTTAGTTATTTTTTTAATGATAGATTTGTTAGTATTTATATTTAACCTGGTGTCCTGGTCTAGCATTGATGCCTTGAATTTTCCATCTTCAAGTTCTTCGAATCTTGTGAGAAAAAGAAATAGCTGTCAAAATTTTCTTTTGCAGTTCACTGATCATTGTAGTTTATAAATTCTCTTTCTGATTTTAATAATAAATGAGACCACAATACAATCATGATCTTTGATTAAAAGCAGTGTAAATCACCTATCGAGTCTCCATGAATTTAAGAATGATTTCATTTGATTCTAACTTAATTTTAAAAATGCATTTCTTTCTAATGGTTAAACCTAAAACCTTTTGTGATTCCCTAAACCACTGACTCATTTTTGGATTATGTGATATTAATTTTCCTGTAGACGGTTTTTGCTTGTTACAACATTCTTGTTATTATGTGATAATGGTCTTCATCATCCTTTTTCTTTTTTTAAAAAAAGGATGCACGTTTTTTGCTTTTAATTACTATGTAATGATTGGTTGGTGCTTTGTTGGATACAATTAACATTTTTCAATATTTTTAGTAAACATCTTCCATTATTGATATAATGCTTTGTATGTATTTTCAACGATAGTGACCCTTGCAATATTTTCTTATTTGCCAATGGTTGATATGTGGTGTATGACATCAATTTCTTCTGCAAATGATATATGATTTTCATGTACTGTTCTATCCACAAAGCTAAGACATTAAATAACATATCTTATAAATCCATCTTTGACTTGCAGGTGATGGTGGGGAAATAACCACAGCCCATATACTTCTTGGGGTTTGGTCTGAAGTGGAATCCCCTGGTCATAAGATATTGTCCACCCTTGGCTTTAATGATGAAATAGCTAAAGAGCTTCAATCATTAATTTCTAAACCCGGTTTCAAAGATGATTGATATTGAGCTTTTAGATAGATCCGTGAACAAAATAATTTTGCTTTGAGTGTATTGTGAATTGTGATATTAATTTGATGCAATTGTATAATAGTTAAACAAAGGTATTTTTATGCCTATTGGTTAATTTACTATTTTTATGGCATTTTAGGAGGCAAATATATTTGCCATTGGTACACAAGCCTCAGCCTCCTGCAGGATTACCTTTTTCAATAGTTTTTAGAAAAATTTGTGTTGTTTCTTGTTTGCACTCACTTTTCATTGGATACCAAGTTGATTGGATGAGGTATGAGACAAAATTGATGTAGGTTTTACACCTGATCCAATTCTTGAGAGAAGTAAGTTGGTTTGGTGCCCAAGAAATGGTGGGTACAAAATAATATTTTATCCAAGAAAATCCTACATTAAAGAAACACATGAATTGGGGTTGCGAAAGAAAAGGCCACTATACATGGGGTGTTTGAGACGTTTCAAATTTGTTCAGAGTCCCACTCCAAATATTTGGAGATATACATGCATTAAAGAGGTGATGGGGATGTTAGAACATACTTTCAAACTTGATCTTCTTCTTGTACATGATTTACGTCATGTCTTGGAACTTCTTGCACCTGTGCACACACCAATGTTTGTGCTTTGGCAGCTTCATCCACCCAATTTATTCTTGCAATGAATGCTAATAACAAAATCACGCAGGTAACAACACCAATCAAGAGCCCTACGAAGAATCCAGCAAGACCTTGGTGAAGCTTGAAGGCAAAAACCAAATCCAAAGGAAGTGCTATGAAGTAGAATCCACAAAGACTTGCATACATGCCAAGCCAGGGTTTAGCTGTTCCTCGGACTATGCCTGCACAAATATTCAACGGGAAATTAAACACTTCCACGAAAGCCATCAGCAACATTATCTTCTTCACTCCCTTTATAATGCTGGCGTCACGGCTGAACACCGCCCCCCAAGTTCCCCTCGCAGCCACCATCACCAAGCTGCCGACGCTGCCAGTGACGACGGCAACTGCCATGGACACACATGCTGACCGGTAAGCTTGGACGGGTTGGTTTGCTCCAAGCTCGTTTGAGACACGGGTGGATACACAGGTCCCTAGAGACAACATCACCGAGTAAAGCAAGTAATCAAAGTTGAGAACTATGGCTAGGATTCCAAGGGATTGCTTCGCGTTCGACAAGTGGCCGGCAAGCAAGACAAGAATCTCATAGCACCACCACTCAAGGCATGTGTTGAGGCAGCATGACCCACAAAGCTTGAGAAGTACAATCCAGTCCATGATATTCTGATCCCACCACCCTCCTTCCTTCCACCTGCTTCCATTTCTTTTACTACATTCAAGAATCCAAACATAAGTAGCCAGCAGAACAACCACCATCAAATCAGTTATCCAAACTGCCATCGCTACTCCTCGGAGCCCCATGGCCTTGGAGAGTAGTATGTTAACCGGTACATGAAAAGCGAGCGATATAGCCGAGCAAAACATGGTAGGCAGAGTTATGCACTGAGAGCTCAAGTATGCTCTCAAGGGACAGAGTAATGAGGTGACAACCAAATTAGGTAAGAGATAGGTAACATAGGATTTGGCCACAATTGCTATTTCTTGTTGTTGGCCAAGGAGAACTAAAATCTTATCAAGGTTAAGCCACAAGAAAGATATGGGAATTGTTACCATTAGCAACAAAAGAGTTGTCATGACAAGTGTCTTGTGAAGGAGCTTAATGTTCTTAGCTCCATGAGCTTGTCCGCAAATAGGTTCCATGGCGCCACATAGACCGTTCAACACGGATAATCCGGTGACATTAGCGAAAGACAAGCCGAGGGCACCAGCTGCCAGGTTAAGCTCGCCTAGGCGGCCTAAGAAGGCTGTGGTGATGGTTGTCTTGGCAAACCAAGCCAGGTTCATGGCCACTAGAGGGAGGGCTATTCGGCGCTGAGTTCGAAGCTCGGCGAGCACCATCTTGAGAAGAGGTTGTTGGGGAGGTGGTGAGGACTGTACATGTGGTTGGTTATTAGGCTTATCGGTTATGGTTTGGTTTTCTTCTGGCAGTGACATTTTTGCTGAGATAATGGTTTATGCAATGGGTGAGATTTGTGCATGCCTGTAGCATCCAATTATATATATATTGCATCATGAGATTTGTTAGAAGGGTGAATCATGAATGCATGAGTTTCGTGATGAGTGAGAGTTGTCATTTTCTAAGGAGGAGGACCATATTCAGTGGTATCATCAGCAGGTAACTAGGATTTTGTTCTTTGCTAAAAAAGAAAGAGGTTGTGGGTGAGACATTTATTTGATTTATATAATAACAATAATAATAAAAAATATATAGTGCCTTATGTGTGTGATCAAAACCTATATATAAAAATAAATAAATAATTCCGTTAACGAACTTAACGTCACTCAATCATGTACCCTCTACAACTTCACGTGTAATTAACCTTCTACCCGAACAACCTATTTTTATTCTGAAGCTCATTAACAATGTGATTTCAATTGAATAATGTAACGGAAGGGGAATAATAACAATTCTAACCAAAACATGAAATTATGGAGGGTAACATTCAATTTATTTTCTATTCCCTCCATGTTCATTTTCAATTTAATTAACAACAATAATCTTTTACAACACCCTTACTGCCACACCACTTTCATTTAAATTTTGTTTACTCTTCCTATATTCTGCTTTTTATATAAATTAATTACTAAAAGAAACAATTGTTTAATATATTTTTATATTTTATTATAATATTTTTTTTGTGAAGTCAATAATTAATATTAGAAGTTAAATTTAAAAAGCTTTATTATTTTATTGAAAATAAAGATATCTAAATAGTATTTCAATTCTTAATTGAAAATAAATTCAAACAAATCCAAATTAAATACTCGTCTAATATAATCCAAACAAAAAAATCAGTCAAAACCGCACTAAAAAGTTAAAACAATTTAATTCATTATATTAAAACACAATAATTAATTAACAATTTATAAAATAAGATGACAAATTAAAACTACAAAGGAAGTAATTAATTAAGAAATGATATTTTAGAGAAAGAAAATAGAATTAAATGAAAATGGTATGATAATAGTTAATTAAGTGTGGCAGTGATCTCTCTCTATATTGTCTACAAAGAAAATGAACAAATGAAATTTTGATATTGATACATAAGTATGAATATGCCGAATTTGTTGGGACAAAAGAGAAAAGGCACATTATTGAAGCTGTCTGATAAATAGAAGAGAGGAATCTTTTCCTTTTCTGATAATAAAGCATTCAAACCGATAATGAGGTTTTAAATAAATTATGAAACTACCTTTGGCTTTGTGTATTGATGATGATTAGAGTTTTCTTCCCCTTTAATTTTGTCTCTCTGATAATGTGATAGGCTTTTCATGTGTTTTCTTTACTTATGTATGCAGCTCTTCATACTAGGGTATCTGTTTGACTAAAAATTTAATAACTAATATTTCGAATCCCCATAAAAATAAAAATAAAGTGGATGATCTTTTCAAATAAATAATTATAATTTATTTTTTTTCAAAAAGAATTTAATAAAAAAAAAATATTAAAGAACATAAATATAAATATAAATATAGCTGGTAAAGTAAATTTCCGCATCCGCATGCAATAACAATAGGCTTCGTGCGTCCATCTGTTGTCGTTGAAGAATCCACACGATTCTCTTAGCATTGTTTCCATTGATCGGTGCTTATTTGTCCCAATTAGGATCAGCCGAAATGTTCAGCAAATTGGCAACCATATATATCGGTAAAGCTCTGTAGACATTAACAAAATATCTATAATTACATATTTATTATATTCACACAATTAATTTTTTTTAATTATTTCTTAAGTATGATTAATTATTACAATATATATACTTGGAAGGCACTCATTTCTAAAGACTACTCATTAAAGTAATGAATAAGGTTGTCAAATTCACGAATCTAAATAAATTTTTGGAATCAACCTAGACTCGACTCATGAGTTTTTGTATGAGTTTATCTATTATAGAAAAATAAAAATAAATCATACATCATTTTGAATTTTAGACATAAAAATTTTAATACAATCAAATGATAATTATTAATCATACAATAAATACAATAATATAAAACACGTAAAATATAAATTAGACACAAAAGGAGTGAGTGCGAATAAATTAGTAATTTTATAATTCTAACTTTGAAGAAAAAATATTCTTTTTTGGTAACACAACATTGTTTGAAATAAAATTGGATCAAATTTATTAAAATCTGATGAATCACTCATATACTCGTGAATTTTCGTGAGTTTGAACGAGTTTATATGAGTTTTTTTTTTTTTTTTTTATCTAAGTTTACGTGAGCTTACCAAATTGTTAGACTAAGCATATCTTACGTAGGCCCAGTGGTATTTGGGCGGTAAGCCCTGCTTATCATAAGTGCGAAAACGTGTGGCAAGTTGCTGCACATAAATTTAACCAAAGTCTTTACCCCAAAAAAAACCCGAATTGCAAACAAATCCCGAAAAAAAAAAATTGTTACATATAAAAGGTTTAAACTTTTCTAAAATTATTAAACTTTTCTAAATTATTAAACATTAAAAAAATAATATTCTAATCAACTTTAAATTAAATAGTGAAACCCATAAATAATAAAAATTATAAATTCAAAGATTATTAGAGGATTATTTTTCTCTAATAATATAATTAACAACTATAAAAAATTTCTTTTTTTTATAAAAGTATTCTTAGTCCAAAAATTTTATTATTCACTAAACTTCTAAAGTATGCTTGTCATAATCAACGTTCTGCCGTGTATATATATATAGCTAAAGAAGCATTTGAGATTGTAAATCAAGGTTTTACTGTTGTAAAGATAAATTAAAGCTTTATTCCAAATATTTTGTGTGTGATTAGGTTCGCGTTTATCAAACTGAAGTTTGAATTAACTTGATTTTGCAGAATTGATTTTAAATAAAAATATTGTGATAATGAAGTAATGAGGTTGGCGGGTGCAGTGGGATGTGAGCGCAAGCGACGCGCGTGTTACTTTGAGAGTGTCTTCCCTTATTCCAATACGGCGATACCGTATCATGATATCATCCGCTCAAACCCGTGAATCTCATTCTCAATGCCATCCCATGCTCTCCATCAATCTTTATTCTTTACATTACACTGCCCTTCATTTCTTATTTTTTTATTTTATTTTATTTTTTTGATTTAGCTATATACCTTCAAGATACCGACACGCACGTATGAAATGTGTGGGTATTTTACTATTTTAGCACAGCCACCGGCCGGTAGTGTCGTCTGCACATCGGCTTTCCCAGACTGAATCCATCTTCCTTGAAGTGCCCTGTTGTTCTTACATCTCTTATTCTCTTAGGAATAGGCCTGGCAATGAGTATGGTAGTCCCAACCATAATCCTACTCGTAGGTTAATATTTTATTTATAATTTAACTATATCTTATTCACAGGTTAAGAATTTCTTAACACTAACTTTACTTGCACTTAACCCGCGAGTTGCGATTAATGGGATGTTTAATTTAAAAATTAGGATTTGTAAAATTTTATAGTATACATGTAAGTAAATGGAAGAAGTTTTTACATATTCAATGTATAAAAACTAGAAATTTTAGTGATAATTGGATGGTTAATTAAGATTCTTTTATATAATTAAGAAATTATGTGTTCTATTCCCAACACTAACACTTTTTAAAAAATTATGTATTATATATTATTTGCTCTATTTTTATCTTTGATGTGAGTGTTGGGGAGTTAATTACCGAAAATAATCGATAAAGAGTTTTATACATGGTGACAACTAATTAAAATAACTAAATATTAACCGAAATAATCTTTGAAGGTGAATATGCTTAATTTAACATGAGGAATGCTATATAATCATTATTTTTTATTTATTTTAATCATCGTTTAACCATTAACATTGATAAGTGTTGATTAAAGTATGATATTAAACAATAAATCAAGGTATAGAGAGTTGATGGTTAAAAATAATGGCTAAAATAAATTAAAATTGATGGTTATCTAACATTTCTCATTTAAGATTTTGTTATTATTATTGCAATTTTAAATTTTTTATAAATACTTTTGCGATTTGATTTTTTTTATAAATATTTTTTAAGTTTTAAATTTTTTTATGATTATTAGTAACTAACTCAATTGTTGGAGTCATTACCCTTTCAAATTTTCTTTTCTCTTTTACATGGAATTGGATACTTGTACTTCAATAATTTCATGAATAAAGTTTATTAGATACGACAAAAATCCTCATATCCACGAATATCTATCTTAATTACTTGCAATAAAAAGGTTAATGGAGACTCGCAAAATCTCTACAAGATCGGGGATCCATCCCCACAAATAAGAAGAGATGAGAACGGGTTAAATTTAGGCCCAACTCAAAAAAAAAAATTGAGCTTGACTCATAGCTCAACTAATTAATAATTAGTAGTTTTATATAAATAAATCATAACTTTTATATTTATATATATATATATATATATATATATATATATATATATAAAAGAGTTCATCATTATAAACATAACTTTTATAATTGTGTACTTAAAATGAAAATATTTTTTTTAAAATTAAATATAAAATATATAATATAAGTATCGATGATATAAATAATTATAATAAGTAATTTATATATAATCAAATACGCTCATAAGTTAATAAATTGAGTTTACTCAATTTTTTTTTTGTGACTAAGTTAATTCAACTTTGATTTAAACTTAGCTCACTTAATATATAATCTTAAAGTCATGTTTAAGCTTGTTAACTTACAAGCTTCAGAACTCACCTTGTCTAGCTGAGGTTGAATTACCTTATGATTTGGCTTATCTCATTTCTAGTTATACTCAAAAGCATGCAAATTTAAAACAAAGTTTACTAATAAGTTACATAATCTAAAATACATTAAATTAAATATATATAGTAGAACTAATTAATAATAGAATTTATATCAAATCTTTTTGGAGTATTTTAAAGATTTAAAAATTTTATTCTAAATTCCTTTTGATATTATTAATTTTTATTTTAGTTTTTGATGTCTTAAGTGAACTTCGATAATTGTTATTTGATTATTAAAACTAGATATTATTTATTTAGATTAGATTTTTATTTATACGATATTAGAAATTGAGTATATTTAATAATTTAGTTATTTGTATAAATTTATTTTCCAGTGTTAGATAGGATAGTTAGCTCCTTTCATGGTGGTGGTGGTGGTGTTACAATTTGATGAGTTTTCATCAGATAACAGAACAGAATCCACCATTTCTACCCCTTTGGGGACCAGTAATTTCACTCTCAAGATGGATTTTTGAGCCTGTATTTGGTGAATTATAACTCTCACCAAGATTGGAGTCTACTTTAACTTGTGGATGGAGTGATGGACCACAAGGGGGTATGCTGGTTGGAGAAGTAGGAGTTACAATTAAGGAATAATTGAGGATCTTTCAGATAATATCTTTGAAAATTGATGGAAGAATATCAACCATTAATAAACTAATTGATTAAGATAAAATCTTTTGACTTCTATCCAATCCTGTATGAAGATTAGAGAAAGAAAAAAAATGTTTTTGGTGTCCTAACACTGTAATCTGTATCTGTTCTAACATTCATTGTTCATGAAAAATATAAGATAGATTTGATTGTTGCTACCTGCATTTAAACGATTCGCAAGTATTATAAAAAAATTGGCTCAAATATTTGCTTAGATTCTATTAATGATAAGCGACATGGAAGGTTACAAGATTTTAGATTTATCTTCCATTTCATGTATTTCATTTACTTGTTATTTAGCTATTACTTTCCTTTGTTGCATTTGGTGGAACTCAGACACCAAATTCTACCCTGTAGTTCTTTTATCTGATGAACTTGTATTTTTCTTTCTCCTGTACAGCAAGCAAAGAGGAAGCCTTTTATGATTCAAAGGCTTGGTTAGACTCAGATTGTGAAGATGATTTCTAGAA